>JAEIFU010002930.1:0-35557 GCA_018904235.1 Lordiphosa stackelbergi
TATTGTCAAAATCTAATCTATTAAAGTTTTTCATTTTCAGTTTAATGATATATCACATATCAACTTTTTGATACAATAAATTAACTTTCTTCATTTCAGAATATTTAGCCAATTGGTAAGAATATTGCATTCTGATTTCAGTTGACGGAAGCTTATTTTCTGAACGCTTTGTTCTCTTATGGTGATCGTCAAGAGTGCCGGTTTTCTCGACAACAAGTACACTTCTGATGGTGTGACGGTGTACGCCCAATAATTTGAAGTCAAAATCAATATCACTCATTGTCGAATTGGAATTTTTGTGACTGAGTGTCTGCTTTACCCTACGTCGCATGTTGATTTCGCCTGCTAGTGGCGAGTATGTAAAACTTTTCGGTCTCTCGCTCTCTGTTGCTTTCGGAGAAGCAACTGTAAACGCCGTTAAATTGTGATTGTTATCTTAAGGGAGAATACAAAAGCGTTGCTAAAAAAATACCGGGGCATCATCAACACCCTCTTGCCAGTTTTTAACCAAATCCCACAATTGGCGCAGGTTATTATTCGCACCGTTTAAAGACACATATTTTTCAGTAGTTGAAACAATTGAGTGTGAAATATATCAAGTATGACTGAAGTACACTAGTAGTTAGATCTGCTGTATAGTTGATAATTTTTGCATCTTTTGTTTATAGGGACAAACATTTATAACCGAAAAGAGGTTTTCACCCAGATAGATAGAAATTAGAAATTAGATGTGGGGATCATTAACAATATATATCCTAGAGTTTACGCAGGTTGGGATCTAGTTTAATGATCAGTAGACTTAACTATCGAAATATTCTTTTATCCTTTTAACACTATTTTTAACAGATTTTTTTTCCTTGAGGATTTGTTTAAATGAAAGAATCTTTAGATCTTTTGCAGTATCATTATTATTTCTTCATTTCCAATTCACTTTTATGAGAATTTCGCTCTAAAAATTGTGTATTTTCACTCCTAATACAAATTACTTGCATTTTTCTCTGAGTGCACCAACGCACACATCAAGAACTAAATTTCACTTATGCTCATTTCAGTGGCGTAAACAATTTAAAAATTTATTGCTTGCCTCCTGGCATTTGCTTGCTTTATAAATAGGCGAAGACACACAAAAGATAACAAAAACTTTTTACAACCTGCCACCTACAAATGTTGCAGCAACATTTAAATGCAGTAATAAAGGCGCCACTTTATTTTTATGAATGAAAAATCACAAACAGCTGAGACACATTTCGTGGCAACATGGTGCTAGCGCATGCCCAATGGGAAAAATGTTGCCAGCCATTTGAAAGGAAGCAACATTGTTGCCCTGCGTCAACAGCAGCCGGAAAAACTAGCGGAATTTGGCTGGCGGCGCAGTTGGCTGTCAGCACTCAATGGATCCGGACATTTTAGATACGGATTCGTGGGACAATTCACTGACGTTGTGCTTAAAAATATCACTTGCATTCGTGAGTTTGTGAGAGAGAGAGAGAGAGAGCGCGCGAGTTTGTTAATACTAATGCACATCCGATATTTTCAAATCGAATTACTCAACTCAATTAACCACATGTTTGTTTATGCTGTCGAAAGTGAATTTGTTTCCAAATGGCATTTAAAGTACATAAAATAAAATCAGTTGAAGTAGCCTCAAGGGGCAGAGCCTAAATTTATAAATAAATATATATATTTTGGTGAACAACAACAAATTAATAGAGAAGAGCGCGTAAAGCTCGCACAAGAAAGAATCTGTGAAAACAAATCAACAAATTAGCAAATGTCAAGCAGTTCGGAATATGTTTGAAAAAGAAGATACACCCCTCAATTATTAACACGTGCGAGTGATGTGATATATATCCCAAATATATATTGTAAATGTTAATTACCTGTGACAAAACGACAACTACATCCCTTGAGGAACTCGGGGCATTGATTGCGGACATTTTTCAAGGGGCAAACGGCTTCTGGGAATACGAATCTGAAGCTGACTCTGAGGCATTTGCACATGAATTCTACATTAAAATCCCAAGGTAACTGAATAAATAATCATCATAAGAGCTGGCATTTTTTATTTGACAAAATGACATCAAAAATTGTTGTTGTTTTATTTGTTTTTTTTTTTTTAAGAAAACAAAATGTCAAGTGGCTTTTTATTATCTTGCACGAGCAACAGCCTTGGGGGGGGTAGGCGTACAAAATGAAAGTCCTGATGATTGTCGGTGCCGATAAGCGTTTATATGCATATGAAAGAGCAAAACATTAAAGTATATCATATTTAAATATGATTGTGGGGAATGTTGTCGTGAGTTGTCAACATAAATAAATCACTCTGTGAGTTCTTCCAATAAAAGCTGCAGCTTCTTACAACAGAGATACTAAAATACTCAATATAGACACATAATATTTCAAAATACGATTATGAGTTGTAAATTTCCCTCCTTTACGAACATTTAACTACGGTCAACATTAACCAGATCACAATCAATGGAATTTTTAAAGTGCCTTTATGATTTAAGCTTAGTTAAATGGTAGACAAGTCACTTGAATGGTCTGAATGGACTGTCAAACTTTTCCCGAACTAAAAAGATCAAATTCATTTTGATATTCACCTGATTAAAATTTTTTCAAAAATATCAAATTTTTCATTTCATTTGGCAGGAAATTAATATCTTTTTGATCCAAAATAATATCATTTCCATAATGTTTGATGTATGATTTTAAATGTTTGATGTTTGCTGGTGAATACCGGCCAATAATTCGCTTATAACATACACACCACAGTTGTAAATAAAAGGCTTTTAATTTTTTGTCTTCCTTGTTTTAACTACAAGTTTAAAGTTTTAAGCTTAATAACTAAAAATCACTTAATTTTAATTCTCAAGTATTTCAATTTTACTGAAGGAAAGCTGGACCAATTGTTTGTAATAAAAGACAAACAACAAAATACCTTGGTATTAACCGTTTGTATACACACAACAAACTCTAGGCCATGTTAAGCAAATTCTGTTACAATGTCTACAGTTTCTAGCAGTCAGCCAAGTAACAAATAAGATTTAATTACAGGGAACACCTTGAAATACTTTGAGTACTTTTCAGCTATTTCCTAATGAACACATAAACACGCAGTGGTTTCCTGGTAGTCCCCAAATGCTCCTTCTGTGAACTGTTGATTTAAAAAAAAACATGCAAAACGACAAAAATCTTTGTTGATTTGTGTTGATTCTTATTGAATTAAAATTATAATCAAGCGTTGATCTTGAGCAGCTTTATGATAGAGACAGTAACCAGACACAAACTAAAATTTACTAATGGTTGAAATTTATGTCGTAGCCGAAATTGTTTGTTAATTTTCTCAGTCATGCCGACAATGTAGTGTGACCAGGCAACAGCAAAAAAACAGCAGTTGTTTGTTTAAGAAATTGGCGGGCTAATTCAAATAAAATAGAAGAGTTTCTAAAATTGATAAAGGAAGTCACTTCGGTTGAAATACAGAGGTCATAGGCAATGCCACTGGTTCAATTTGTGCGGACGTAAAGATTTGTGCATTCGCATTTTAAAAAATAATTCTACTTCGTGTGTTCCCGACTGACTATTGACGTCTGCTGACTTAGAGTTCTGCAGGGTCCCCGGGTGGAGACGATTGTCGGCGGACTAAAACAGCCAGTACGAATGTTTTGTTAAATTTTGCAAAAATGCTCTTTCTCATAGCGCGTCGAAATATGACAGCTAGCGGTAGTGGGGATGGAGACTAATACCTCATGTTTGGCGCCAACAAATTTTTAAATTTTGCATTATATTGGTGGAGAATGCGACTTAGAATTGAATTTATTATTTAAATTTGCATTATAAAACATATAACACAATCAAAAAATTTCAGTTAATCACTAAATTAACCCACATTTTAAATAAGGGAAATTTTTTGGCGAGAGATTCAGCCTTGTTTTTAGAGATGGAACATAAATTGGAACATCTGGTGTTCCAAGAAGATTTTCTAATTAGAAAATGAAATCTCTAGAAGTTCTGTGCACCAACGAATTTTTCGAGAGATTTACAAACCAACCGTCGGCAAAATCTCTAGAGATTTCTATGGCACCTGAGAAAAATAAGCTATGGAGACTGCAATGGCTTAGGGCTGATTGGCCGTGGGCTGTGGAAAGCTAAGATGGCTTGGGATTCGTGTGGTGTCACATACATGGGGCAACTCTTAACTTCGTGTTTAATTACATTTTTTGACCACTTCCATGAAAATGTTGCTCTGACTGACTCAAGCACAAACGGTATATTAGTTAAATATTTTAAATTTTATTATAGATTTTTCCTTTTATAATACTATCCCTGTTTTATATTTATTTTTGTGTTTGGTCTTTTGGCTATTAAATTATTTTCTTGCGTGCTCATATATAGGTAAGCCCGATTTCAAAGGTGCTCTGCAGTTATCGGGATGAAACCGGTTCTGAACCAACCGGTTTTGAACCGAACCGAACCGCTTTTCGCTCGTGAACCAACCAACCAGACAGTGTGTTTTCAAATTGTGACAAAAAAACGAAAAATAAATGTTAGTTGGGTTACAGCAGAAAAGTAAGGAAAAAAAAATATATTGAAAAGGAAAAGCAGAGTTGTTGTAGAAAAGCTAAGAAGGCATCAACTTATTAAATTGGCTAAGACCCACGAATCAGTATCTAATAATTCTAAAGTCTAATCCAAACCCTTAAATTGAAGCGAAATTACTACTCAGAAAAAAAGAGTACAAAAGGTACCTTATTGAAACTAGGTCTCTGTATAATATCAAAATCCAAAGGAAATGAATTAACAAAAGACCAAGATGTTTATATGTAGGTCAGAAATCTACCCTCACTCCATAACCAAAGTGTTAGAACCAGGAGGGAATTTTAAGAACAGATTCAACTTAAAATAATTCGCATTTTCCGTAGCACACTTTTTGGAGCTTGCATTGTAAGTCTATTTTGTCCTTAATCCAAGAAATTTTGTACTTGAACTAAGTACGATCTTTTCTTAAATTTTTCGGCTAACTGTAAGTACGAAATGTTCTTGATTCAAGAACGTTTGTTCTCATTTTAATAATATTAACAGTCGTTTTTCTATTCTAGAATGTTTCGTACTTAATTTAAGTACATCCAAGAACAAAACATACTTGAAATTTTAAGTACAAAACGGTATAAATTCTATCCCGATCGATCTAGAACTCTGCCGGTCGTTTTTTTTTAGAGTGTCTTTACGCTGAGTGTCTTGCACTACCTCAAAGGTTTAAAATGTTTTTGTTAAAATATTATTTTTTTATTTTTTTTATATTATTTACATGCCTAAAGCATACAATTCTGGAACTTTGTAGGGTTTTCTGAACACCGTTTAGAATGAAAATTTACCTTAGGCAAAATATCAGTTTGTAGTCTATGAAAAAATGTAGATCCAAATGTTTTGCTGGAATGAATATTTTCAGAATGAATATTTTCACAGTTATGGCCGGGTGTGGCCCAGTGGTTAGTGTCGGACTGCTGTGGGAGAGGCGTGGGACTCAATACCGCCACGGACCATCTAATAAAGTTTTTTTTTTATTTAGAAAATAGCTTTTACACATCCGGTCACCATCACCAGCTATTGGCGCCAGCTGTGAAGTAACAAGCCACGAAATGCGGCCTTAAGCTATTGTAGGGAGATTTGTTATGTTAGTCACCCAAAATATGGTATAGTATGTATATTGTAAGTATGTATTTGTTCTTTATTTAAATTGTTTTATAAAAATTACAGTTTGATTGGGAATATTCAGAACTAATAACAATGACTTAATAGTCGTCTGTCGGCAAAAAGTTTGTAGATAATAAGTGTTTTCTTTGTTTGATTTTAGATTTTTTTTTTTTTTTTTTTTTGATATTTTGATATAGGATGGAGGTTATTTAATTAAAATTATTTAAAAGAAATGATCTGTATCTAACAGCATTTTTTGAAAAGTTAATTAATTGATTCGTTTCGTTTAAATTGCACATTGCGCAAAGTCCCGATTGGGTCGGTGAAATCCATCGCCATTCAGTTTCAAATCCATATAATGTCTGCAAACTTCGCGCGTCATCTGCAATATAAGTGGTTCCATTGCTATAATCCAGAAATTTATAGATGCGACGCGTAGTTGTTGCTGCCTGCTCGTAATACTCGGATTGCCTCAGCTATTAATCGGTTTACCAGTTCGTTACAATCTCGAAGTTCCCTTGACACTTTAGTTCCATTTTCAATGCTATTCAAAATCGCGGGCTTCTATTAGAAAGTTTAACCGCTTGCCTGTGAAAACGTTCTTTGGACGATGTACGTGGGAAAGCTTTCGTGGTAATCTATTCTGGCAATCAAATAAGGATTTCCTATATATTTTAAGTGGGTCATAAGTGTGTGCGGTTCCATGTCAAGTTCGATCGCCAATGCGTAATTAGGGAGTCTTGTCCGGCAGCCTTAGAATCCTTTTCAACAAAGTATCGCTACAGTTTGTTTACCCTTCAGAATGTTGTGATATTTGTGCTGCAAAAGATTGTGTAGAACGGCACAACGCAAGGAATAACTTCCATTTGGAGCTTATGGGTACTCCTTGATTGCAAAAATATTTCTTCATTTTACTGTTAATACAGTTTTTCGCTGGCCTGTTTCGTGCACAACATATGTTATATTTTGAGATTCTTGATTTAAAATTACCAAATGATCAAACCATCAATAGTACGCTGGCTCTAGGTCTCGTTATGTTTGCACATAACTTCCAAAAAGCAAACACAACACAGCACAAAGGGGAGGCTAGGTGGTCATACAGCTGTTTCACTGGTACCTCTACCAGATCTTCAGTGACCTTTTTCCTAATGTACTGGCCCCAACGACTCTTACTCCATCGGAGCTACCATAATCGTTTGGGAATTCCTAAACGACTTGACACAAAATCTCGGCACACATAAGAACAGTGCTGGCTGCCAGTACCTTTGTGACTGTGTGTTCCCCAATCTTGGCTTTGCTAATGTAAGTGAGAGGATTTCCTCCCCGTATAGACCAACAGTTTGAGTACAGAGTACCTGTCAAACCAGGGCTTTCGTTGCTATAAGTGAAACTATTTCTGTTTAGTTTCAGCAACGACGCCGTGCCTGGCGTTTTTTTACACAGTATGTGCAAACTGAACCTACCCCAGCGCTACTTTATTGATGGTTTTTGATTATCATAAAGGTCAGTTAAAGCACACACATGAGCACACACATTACCAAATGATTCTCAAAAGCAATATATTAATATAATAATATATTTTCCATAGGCTACAAAGCTTAAATATGACTTCAAACTCACCCTCCAGAAGATGACGATTTGAAAGAAACTTTTTAATTCATTCGAAATGTTGAAATTAGCCAATTTTCGGAAAATTAAAAACATCAAACCTTAAAATTTCAAACTTTAACCATTGGTAAATTTTGGTTTGAACCCGAGAATCGGATCTCCGAAAAAAATATAGGGTTAGCATTTTTAGTGTTTCTTCATGGGCTTGGTAGAAATTCAGATCTTCTTGGCAAGGGTGGAAACTTTTGAAAAGTATATAGCTAAGGGTTCGGTTAAAGGACTGAACCCAAGATTTTGCATTTTACAACATTCTCGAAGTCGTTAAAAAAAATATGTCGAATTTTAATTTCATTTTCGAAGCTTTACTTAATGAAGCACAGATCATTTTTTGCACCAAACCTTTTAATAACTCTAAGAGATCCGGTTCTAAACGGTGCAGTTCTAGATCGACTAGCAGCGTAGTGGTGGAACCTAAGAAATTATTACGCTTTGGAAGAGCTCTTTACTAATACTCCGCAGATTTTAGTTAACAGTATGAACATGTTTTTGTTCCCACACTTGATTCGCTAGCCTACTCAGAAACTTCTTTATGAGCACTTCATAGTGTAGTTTAGTTAAATAAAGTTTGTTCAACCAGAGCATTTAGTTTTCCAGTAGATTTGAACAATTATTTAAATTATAGACAGCTGTTCTGCTTTGTTAAGAAAATTCTTACTAAAACTTATTAATTGTTGTTGAGCTGCCAAATTCATTTCGCAAAACTGTAAATGCAATCACATTAAAAACGCATAAACAGTTCTTTCAAACAAAAATTGCTGTTTATATTTTGAAAACAATGTCGCATCATTAGCTTTGTGGTTTTAAATTAATTATTATATGGATGAATAGTATTTCCGAAGAAAAAAACTACATGACATGAGGCACAAAATAGTCAACTAATTCAGTAAATTACTTTGATTTTTATTGCATTTTTGCAGTGCGTAAAGTATGTTGCAGTCAGAATTTTTCATTATACAAGAAAACTTGGGAACAATTTTCACAATTTTCATTAAAGCACATCAAATTGATTTTGATGGAAACATGCAATTTTGCAAGACAAATTTTGTTCTTTGTCATAAAATTTTACTAAATATTGATTATTCTTGCCTTTTGCTTGTCTAAGGGAAACATGTTACCAAGTTAAGTCCCAAGAATTGTTATTTAAATAAATGTACATAATAAATAAGCAAGTTGCATTTTAATTAACTTGATGCATTTTCTGTGGTGGGAAATGTGTGTGTTGCAAGGCTCGTAGGTAAATTAGTGCCTTAACAAGAGAAGAACACTTAAGCATTTGCAAAGCAAATCCAGCTGAATTTGTAACCTGACCTTCAGTTAAATACTGCATCATGTTCGTACAACGCTTCATGCTCTGCCACTTAATGTCGGGATGATTAAGTATACGATGCGTGGTACTCGGCATACCATAATGCAGTCGGCAGCAGCCACATTTCAGTAAACAAATGGGCCAAGCTATTATGCAAAAAGAAAGACAAAAGCGTATTAAGAGGATAATAACTGGCTGCGCATTCAGGCATAAATCAGCATCTCCCCCAGGCCTGGGGGCCATTGAGCAATCAAATTGCGTAAATTTTGTACAATTAAATATGCTTACAAATGTCCTGATCTTAACACGGCCTCACGCTCGACAGGATGCTCATTAAAAATTGCAAACGAAATATGTAAATGGCAGCACACACACACACACAAGCAGCCTCAACCTGGGGCAGACATTCATCCCATCCACGGTGCTGGCCAAGTCGCATTTCTTTCAAAATTTTTCTTTTTGGTTGTTAATGTTTGCTCGTTGAGCATACACAGAGAAAAAGCCTTGAAACTGTCAACTAAAAATAAATCGCAAGAGTTCGCGCTCATTTCTGCATCTCTCTGCCGCTCTCTCTCTATCTCTCGCCAAATGCCGAAATATAATAATTATAATTTTTGGTGCCACAAGATTCCTCTACTTGTCTACGTACATATGTTTTATATGGTTTGATACTTGTATGCTAAACCGCATGCTCCGAGCATGCTATAAATTTCCCAAAAAAAAAAATCTAAAATTCTATTGATATAATATATATATCACAGAGTGTACAGGAACAACAACAGCAGCAGCCACACTGCCGTTAAATCACACGCATGAGTCGCCGCCTAAGGAAATACAATGGAATTAGTGATAAATTTTTACAGCTGCGCAGCGAGAAGAAATAAATAAATTAACTCAAGTTTTTAATTGAATAAATTTAAGATATGCCGAGTGAATAATGGCCTAAGCAAGTCTCCAGGGAGTTTAGATGACATTTCGTATATTTACCTTTACCTAAAAATAGTTTTTTTTTTCGCTACTGCCAAAAAATTAACAAAATATGTTGAGTAGAAAACTTTTTACAGTGAAAGTTTTGCCTGCACTGTGGAAAATACTCAAGTGAGAGTTTGTATACTCTTGGCCTAATTATGAACCAACCAAAAACACTAGTTGACAGACAGGACCAGAAGTTTGTGGATAAGAATTTAATCTGCATACGCCATCATTCTGCATGCATCATCCATCAGAATAAGACTCCCCCTTGTGGACTGACTCGCGTCAGTCTGCTTCTCACTTTTTTTATGCACAAAGTTCAGAGTTAATCACTCGGCTGCTAGTTCCAAAGCCACCGCAACATCTATAAACAAAAGGACTATTAAACAACGACTTATTTAACGAAGAACATTTAAACGATGAACTATTAAACAAAGAACATAGTACAATTAAGCGATAAACTATTGAGCTAAAATGCTTTACGAGTTTTTTGTAGCCACATAAATCAGATAAATCGTTAATGAGTCTCAAAAAGTTTCTTTTGTGTTTAATAAGAATTTATTGAACATTTTTATAACTTATTTCGTTTACACAAGAGATATTTATTTAAATTTAGCTTACGAGCTTGCAAAGATAGCCTGATAGCCTCAAATTGCTCAGACGAGTTCCCTTGCACTCTTTTGTCTAAATTGTTTAAGAATTTTAGCACTAATGTTGAATTGAATTTTAGCTAATGTACTTTACAGGTACAGAGTAGGGTTACCGGATATTTAGAAAATATCTAAATTGATATTTTTTCGATATTAAAAAAGTATCATTTCGATAAAGATATTTTGTTGTAAAAATCATCGATGTTTTTAATAAATAGCCACAATTTTGCAATAAGCAGGCCTATTGAGGTAATTAAGATGTAATTTAACTATTTTTAAAAACTGCTTTCTGATTGCGTTCAACATCTAGAAATCGGAGCTCCAAAATAAGGAAAAAAAAGATTTAGGAAGGATTTCTCTTCTTCCACACAGCTGTTTGTCAGATAAACTTAAAATTTACTCTGTTATTTGTTAGATTTTGTTAGTGAAAGACCAGCCCTAAGGCCGAGCTCACACATGGGGCTGAACGATGAGCTGATGGCAGAATTTGAGGCTGATCTTGACAAATAACCACGCTCCGTGCATGCTGGTGTACACAACACTTACTGGTTTGATCCTTAAAATTCAGTTCTAAGATCAGCTTTGAGTTTGATTATTTCAGCTTGCTGACGTTTTAAAATATCGTCAGCCGTCCGTTTATCTTTTAGCCGCATGTGTGCGAGCGTCCTAAATATATATTTATAAGTTCAACAAAAGTAATGGAAGTTTTAGCCAGCTCGAGGTCATATTAGGTTTGCACATAACTTTAAACATGAACACAAAACACCACAATTCTGTTTTGCTCAATAGCTGTTTTGCTCAACCATAGATCGCTTCTCTCGGTTCTCTTTTGCTCATGTCCCTTTACTGATCAATTTGCCGGAGCAAGCGTACAAAGTGTCTTCTTTAAATGTGTGTTGGCGCTTGTGTGTGTGCTTCTCAGTCAACAAGTTATTAGCTTTTATTCTTAATTTTTAAACATATAATAAGCTTATTTCTGTTTTGTAAATCACTAATTTAATAGTTTCAATGTGTTATATATAAAATTAAATTTGAAGCTAATCAGCCGAAAATTTAAAAATTTACCCACCAATTTTCACACAAGTGGTGGATATTCTAACATGCAGAAATTACTAAAATTCTCTTATTGCTTAACGTCTAAAATCATAGTTATTTAATTATATATATATTTGTTTCATATAATAAATAAAATATAATATGTATGTATATGAACATTGCATATACACGGTGCCCACCAAACAAAGCAAATAACACTTTTTACACATAGTGTTTTGCTCATTTCCAGACAGTTGTTTCCCGGAGCACTCGCTCAAAAGTGTCTCTCTCAGTTGTCTGGCGGACAGACTCGTTTGTTTTGTGTAACTGACGAAACAGAAAACACATGAGCGGGCCAGAAAGGTGTTCGGCTATGAGAGAGCGGGGGCGCTCCATTGTTTCTCTTATGAGACTGAATGCATGGAAAAAAGTGTTGGAGAGTTTGCGAGCTTTTTTGTGATTTTGTGGACAACAAAGTGAACACCGTGATATTTTATACACTTGAAAGTGTATTATAGTGCCCATCTCCGACCACAAAAGTATATATATTCTGATCAGCATGACGAGCTGAGTCGATTTTAGCTTTCCGTCCGTCTGTCTGTTTCTGCGGAACTAGTCCCTCAGTTTTGGAGCTATCGAGCTGAAACTTTGCACAGAGTCTTCTTTACCTCTATTTCGGAACCGACCGGATCGGACGACTACTTCTTGTAGCTGCCATACAAATGTTCTGATCGAAAAATGGGTTTTAGTGAGAAAAATTTTCTGTTTTTCCAATATAATCGCTCTCAAACACGGTCATGGGTAATATGTAATGTTTTTTAATGCGGATCTGCGAAGTTTGGTCGAAGTCGCTAACCGTTGTGACAAGCTATTTCCATGTATCAAAACTTCGGTACAGACAAAGTTAGCTTTGCCTTTCTCGTTATTTATAAAATGTAGAGCTTAGAGCTTGTTTGAAGTTTTTGCAGTCATGCAAATTCCCAAGCAGTCATTAATTCTCTATTTAATCATTTTTTAAAATATTAATATCAATATCAAAAATCGAAATTTTCAATTTCCCATCGATGTTGATATATGGTGGCAAAACACACGATATATCAATTTATCATTATTTTCTAAAGCTTAAAACCGACAATTTTTTAAAGAACGTCCTCATGGCCAAATGACCATTTCTAGACGCCGTTATATCTTATCTTTCTAATGGGATAACTTAAAGATTTAAATGACTCAATTTTCTGAAAATAGAATATAGTTTTAGGGTTCGATTGTACAGGCGAAAAATGAATCAACAAAGCGTATAGCAAAACAACTAAGGACAATTCAAAGAAAATTTCCCCAAAAACCCATGGGTCTAAACTGAATTCCTTGACCGGGCAAATCGACCTCAAATATTAAAGACATTTAAGGATTTTATCTTTTTCAACAGATTGGAAAAAATGTTTTTATTTATCGCACTTCAACGAAGAGAAAAAACGTATAGGAGAAAAAAAAAGTCTATGCTGAAAAATATTCCTGGATCTATTGAATGGAGGAATTCCTTTGACCCATGGTTTCTGGACAAAATTTTCCGAAGATTTCGTTTTTCTCTATACGGTTTGTGCAGAACAAAATCAAAAACAAAAACAATTTGCTCTGCTTCGTTTATAAAAATATCGATAGTCGCCTATATCGGTATAAAAATATCATATCGGAATAACCCTTATCCCGTACAACCAAAATAGCGGTTAGTGTCTGAACTGCTGGGCGGGAGGTCGTGGGTTCGATTCCGCCTCTGAACATCTAATAAATAAAGTTTTTTTCATTCTTTAGAAAAATAGCTTTTACACATACGGTCACCTTCACCGAAGTAAACTAGCCATAAAAAGCTATTTCTCAAACTTTGCCGTTCGGATTCGGCGTTAAACTTTAGGTTCCTTTCTCTTGTGCGACAAATTTAAAGCACACATGAAAATGGAGAGACTTAACCTGGAGGAGCTGTATTGTAAAATTGGCTTTATATTTACAACCAAAATATCAAATATTGATAAATCGATAAAATATTGACAACCCTAAGTTGCAGTGAAGATGGAACCGGGAGGTTCTCTTTAAACAACTGTATAGACGTCTAGCCCTCTTTGTGGTGTTATGGAAACATAACATGACCTCGAGCCGGCGAAACTTGCTAGTTAGATTATTATAAAGGTCGTTAAACCAGCCACAATTAGCCATGCTCGCATTTTCACTTTTCCGATTTCAAACCGGTCTTAGGACTAAATTTGTACTCTGAATCGCAAAAGTTTTATTAAGTTATTTTTTTTTATTCAGAAACTTATTGTAAAACTTACTCAGTAATTTAAGGAAAGATGTTTAACTTAAATAGAAACAATAGGGTTTACTTGACCAAGTTTGCCCAGACTAGTATTGTGAGCAGCGTTCTGTGCACGAAATCGTACACAATCAAGTTTGACGTTCTGCCTGCTATGTTTTCAAGATTTGTTGACAAAAAATTGTATAAATAAAAATGCCATCTAAAGGGGCTAAAAATATTCTGCTGGAATAGAAAGTTGAAATGTTCAAAGGTTCGTTTACTGCTTTAATAAGCTGCACATTTTATTGTTGTCGACTTTTGCACTTTGTATGTAGCCTGGACCAAATTTATTCAGCAATGGACGAATTGTTGGAAGACTTTATGGACGATGTTGATTGCATATATTCTTGCCCAACGTGCCCAAACCAAAACTAATGGCCGAATAACCTTCTCTCTTGATTTGACGAGAAGCGTGTTTCGGAAGTAGTTTGGCGGGTTCCCCCCTATAAGGCGGGCTTGCCGCTCACGTTTGCCAGCAGCACGCTTTTTTGGATGCATTATACTGTTATCGGGGTGTGAGGTCGACTTGAGGCACAGTTTACCCAGAATACTAGGCCGCCCGGGCCACCTTGAACTGGTCAGCAAATTTACCTCACTACATACCAAATTAGGTCCTGGAAATCTCTGAATAAATAATCTGCTTTTTAGTATTTGGTATATTGACGAAAGTCTACAATGAAATTTTAAAAAAATGTTCCTCCTTGGGCCGCAAATTATTATGAACCTTTGGTTGCGATTTCTTTTGAGTAGAAAAATACAAAATAAAATTTCTCAATGGACCGCAATCAATAAGGATTTTCGGGAGAAGATAAGATTAATGGGTCTTTAAAGTTGACCTGGTCTCCATACCATTTTATGTTGTTTCATAAAACGTTTTTTATAAGTTTGTATAACGCTAAAAGTGAACTAAATTAGAACAAATACTCTAAACAAAATATGGACAGTGTCCATTGGAAACCTTTTTCGTAGACAAGGGTATGTGTCGAGCAAGCTGTGCATAATTTGTTCAGAGAAAATTGTTGTTGGGAACTCTTACACTTTTCCCCCGGTTCCTTTTTGTTCACACCGAACACCCCCCTTATTATATGTGTAAAAAGTGGGCTTGAGCTTTTTTTGTTGTTTGGAGTACTTTAATATCCAATGAGTATGCACTAGTGATCCTCACTTTTTGTGGCCAAAACCAACAAAAATATCGACGAAAAATATAATATATCCAATATATATTCGATGTTCTATATGTGGCTCATCGATATTCTTGTGTTTTCATAGTCTCCAAACATTTTAATTTTTTTGGCAGGCTTAACCACGCAGTTTTCCCACGATTTTTAATAGCTTTTCAGAATTTTACAGTTGCTTATTGCTAAATATTTGATGGGTCTAAAAATAAATAAAATCCTTAAAAAATATTATGTTTCCTTTGGTCGAAAGTCCTTTCGTAAGAAAAAAAAAAATCGCGATTTCTAAAAAAACGGCCATTTTATTTAAAAAAAAATAGGAGTAATCCTCTTGATATTCTTAGTTCTCTAAAAAAGGTTTCATGATGGGACAGCCATAACTTTCCGCGAAACTCACTACCAAAGAATCAAATTTTACTGAAATCCCAGTTGGCTATAAACAATAGTAATATAAAAATAAGCATTTATATTGGGCATATTCTTTCTTTTTGGAAACACATCGAAGTCATCAGCGTAGGAATATTTCTTCAACATGAGATGGTCATTGTCGATGGGAATGACGCTGTGGTATTTGTGAGTACCTGGTTTTTTCGCATGTTTGAAGGGACGAGTCCAACTCCTCTGCCACTTTCATGAATTATTTTAGGCCAAAATGTATTTTTTCCAATTTTCTTTTTGAAAACAATAAAATGCAGTTGTATTGTGCTGCAAATCCATCCGATAATATTACAATGGACCCATGACGTAACTCTGTTTGTTTCCTGTAGTAGTACCCTACAGTAAGCAGAGTGCATTGGTAGTTGTTCCAGTGGAAAGATCGCGTGGGCGACAAACGTATAATTCTCAGCAAAGTCGCATTGTACTATAAACTCGCCTTCATTCAGATTTTTTTTTTTTTGCAATTTTCCAAAAAGTCTGATTGGGTTGGGCTATAAAAGAATGGGTTTTGAGTTTGATGATTCTTTCGGTTAGCTCGAAAAATATTTGATAATGTCGTCTTTTTTGACATATCGATAACTGACTGTCAATTGCCTTGTTGAAATAAAGTTTGTTTTGGGGATTTCGGTAGGTGTCGTCACTGCAAACTCAGGAGCCACCTACATAACATGGGAATAACACTCAACCATAGCGATTGACAGTTTCAAAAGTCTTAGGAAATTTAGTTGCGAACCCATCGGTACTAGAAACTATACAACGACGAATCTATTGACACTTGTACAATAAATCATCATTTTTTGATATGGCATTGTTAAGCTCTTCGTTTATAAATGTTTAGAATTTGTAAGAAAAATACCTATAACGTCATGAATGGATTCAAATCGATTAAGATATTAAATACCAAAAACCACAGACACTGCAGTTTTTCCTACTTGCTGGCACCCGACTTTCAATTTTCATACTTTTAAAGCTAACTTTAAGACTTGATATTTCACTGCGAATTTTCTTTAGATTCATCAAACAAATCATTTACTTTTACCTGATTCTTTAAATTATTAAATCCTGTCCTATAAAAGCAGAATTAAGCGTCTACTTTTAATTGTGTAAGCGAATTATTGGTGTACATAAACACCCAAAGGATTACACATATCAAAAGCATTAACTTCAATCAACTCTTTATGTACTCAACAGGGTTTACAACGGAATTTAAACCAAAAACAACAACAAAAAAAACACGCTTTTAAATTTTGTTGGCAACATAAACCTTCGTTTTAGCAGAGGTTTACATTTTTAAATGCAGTTGCCAACTAAGGTAATTCCCCCACAACTGTTGTATGAAATACATTCCACATTGCTCGAAAACACTTTCACCGGTTAATTGCTTTTAAATGTCAAAACAATTAAAACAAACGCCGAGTGTTAACTGAATGCTTGTTGTTCGTTTAAATGCGCTTACTACAACATTGCAAATGTTATTTACGGCCATATGTTATGGCATTTGTACACACACCGTCTGGCGGAGCCAATGCGTATACGCCCCATTGCACGATATCTGCATATAATGTATGTTGGAAGGAACAACAGGCGACAACAATAGTTCCAATTAATGTTTCATTTGGCAAATGACATTGAACTTAATTATTTAGAAAGCAATTTGCATGGACAAATTTTAACATGTCGTTTTTGTTTTGTTCTCCTCTGTTTTTTGATTACTGCAGTTGGCAGACAGAAAGTCCGTGAGCAATGAACATTGTAGAGTTTTGGTTGGCTAACGAGGCGCCAACTTGTCTGAATATCGCGAAGGGGATGGGATTTTTGGCATGTGCCGGTCTACATTTTCGTTTTGTGTGCCAGCAAATTTGGCTCAACATGGCGTATGCTTAATATTTAAACAGAGAAAACAACTGTTGGTTCACTGACCATTAATGGGCGTGGATAATTGAAACAAATGTCCAGGTATTATTGATGGCATTCTGATAAGGGGCATAAATTAAGGCTATAAATTAGATGTTAGAAAAATACAATCTGTTTTGGCCAATCTGAAGTGTCCAAGAAGGTGAAAAAGTCATAAACTGATTTTCGAATGGATTCTTAATGGTTAAGAGGCGTTACTCAGAAAGTGGAAGAGCTTTGAAGTATGAAGTTCATATGCAATGCCTTGTTGTTCTACAAAAACTACAGAGTAGAGTATTTTGCAAGTTTTTAGAACCAAACCCAGCTGTATCGGGGTTTTGGGGACTCACGAAACTGACCATGGACCAAACCTTTTAAAATTATTAACCTCCGAATCGGATCTCTCCTCTTTGAAAAAAGGTTCTGTTCAAAAAAACCATTTTAAGCCATATTAATAAAAATTTATATAATTTTTGAGCATTACCTAGTAAAGATGCGATTTCAAAAATCATATCTTTTCGAGTTCAAGTTGTGATTGAGGGTAGAGGATGGAAGGTTGCATCCCGAAGAAATAGGACTGATTTTCTTCCGCCGCGACTGCGCGCACCGACTTGAAAGTGTAGGGGGCGTTCCCAGCTAACGAACGAGCGGCTGGTCAGTTGTCTCCGAGCACCTGGAGAGTCAGGACAGGCAATTTCGCGCTCTGTGAGTGGTGCAAACCGGCAGAGGTACGCGATTAAATTCAGTGTGAAACTTGGTAAATCTGCGACAGTGACGTTTGTTATGATCAAGCAGGCTTACTCAAGATTTTGCTTTAGCAAGAATTTATTTCGTTGGCACCAGGCCTTTTTGGAGGCCAGGAAGAGTTATGAAGACCGTGCGGAAGGCCTTCGACTTCGCAAACTCCGACAATGTGACTCGTGTGCGCAAAGTTTTGAACTCAGACCGTCGACTAAGTATTTGTTTAATTGCCCCAGATGTTAAGTTTACCCAAATCTGTGGTTCATAGCATTGTGACGGAGCACTTGAACATGCGCAAGGTGCGCGCGAAGATGGTCCCAAAAATGAACTTGAAAAGTGACTTCTTGTGAACAGCCACCTGACCAAGGCCGGCATTCCAACGTTTCCGCAGCCGCCGTACAGGCCAAATTTGGCCCCACCGGCCTTTTTTTGTTTGCTCGGCGGAAACGGCCAATGAAAGGCAAGCATTTGGAGACGACAGAGGGTATCCAAGCAGCATGCACCGCGGCTCTCAAGGCTATTCCGAAGAATGCCTTCCGTGTGGACAGTGGTCGGGCTTGTATAGAGCAAGCGGCCAAAAATACTTCTAGTGGAGATATCATAGTGAATCTTTTTTCATAATTCTATAATATGTATTTTAACAAGTACTAAAACACACAGTGGGTGTGCCTGTCCCTGCAAAGCACAACAAACAACCCCCAACATAAGCAAACAATTTTTTCACCCAAACAATCAGTAGCTCAGCTATCCGTCTTCTCTTTCTTCGTCTTGAACACTCGGAAAAACTTGCCTTGGGACGACCATATATTTATACATTACAATCCAATAAAACCACTTCTTTTTTCGCAAGCCCTTCAGAATGCTTTTCCAAAACTGTAGCTCTTTTTCGACTGCATTCTCGCATGAACGCGTTCCTAAATTTGTTTCAAAATTTCTGTTCCAACTACATAGCTTTCGCTCTTGATCTTCAATTTCAAAATATCAAATATTTTTATAATCTTCTCTGCACCTAAATTCGCATTCACAAGGAGCAGAAATTAAAATTACAAAGGATTTTGCTGTCCAGTCGTTTAGGAATTCCCAAACCATTATAGTAGCTCCAGATTGGAGTAAGAGTCGTTGGTGCCAGTACAAGTAGGCAAAGATCGCTGAAGATTTGGTAGAGGTACCAATGCAACAACTGTACGATCAACTAGCCTGCTTTTTTGAAGTTATGTGCAAGCATAACGAGACCTAGTGCCCGCTTAATATAGATGGTTTTGATTATCATAAAGATCGTTAAAGCACACACTGTTAACATAACATTAAAATATAAACTAAGTAACAAAACATTAAAAAAATCATTGCACAAAATGAACCAAGAAGACAATCACAATAAATGGCACAAAAAAGCACTGACTATAGTCACAACAAAAGGTACAAATAAGCACAATTGCACGTACAAAATAAAGAAACCGAAAAAACCAAGGCCGCTTTGATACAGATAAAACAGCAATCTGCAAAAATCCGTAGCTGAAACTTCAACCATATAATCTGTAGATATTGACGACTATTTTAAAATTAATTTTATCGTCAGCTTCGATTAAGCTCCACAACTACACGCAAAAAAATTTGTATGAATATCAATTTAAACACGTGTCTCAAAACTGAAACTAGAATCATTTTTTTTTGTGACATTGTGAACCTAGAATATTAATTGTGATGCGCAGAAGTATCAGATTGAAACTAATCGACTTAATATAGAAAATAACACTTGTTGTTCGAAAAGGATGATGTATATAGTTATGATCACACAATCTAATTTTTATTGTTGCAAAGAGGGGAGCGCTCTCAGTTAGCGCGTGTTCGTTGTTGCCAAGAGTGTAGTGTAAGCTCGTATACTGTCGTGTGTATCCACGTCGCTGCTACCGAGTACCTCTTGTATACACATAAAGTAGGAACGTGCCGAACTCTGGTTTAAATGTTTAATAACCATTTGCTCTGTCTACATTTCTAAGCTTTTGTCTTGTAAAAATGTTAAGTGGGTCGATGTCTAATAGGAATGTCTAATGGAAAATATTTTTGACTCGGGTTGTTGGATATTAAATGTACTTAGTGTGATTAGCCTATAAAAGTAAAAGCTTTGGAGCACCACTCTCTCAGACGACGTGATGAAGATATGTAAAATGGATTTCAAATGAAACACACTCACAACAAAAGTTTGGCACCTAAGTATTAATGTTGTTGTGTTCGTTTTTTGCAATCATTTGTAAATAACGAATTTAACTATTCAGACAGGACACATATCAAGCCACAATGCTACAGTGCCTGTTTCAGTGCTTTGCAAGTTAGCGCACAATGCCAGAGATATCAAACGAAGAGAGCTGCTGAAGAGGTGTTTTTCGCGAGTTTTCTTCAGAGTCTCTGAAGGCGTAACCGCTATATGTACAGGGTTGTCCATATTCGACGGACCCATCTGGCAACGCCATAACTTTTGACAGAGATGTCAGATCGCTTAATGACATACCGCGTTTGAAGCGTCAGTCCAAGCAGATTTTTACCATGGAACAATACACGCCACGCGAGCGCTCTGAAATAGTTGAAATTTACATTCAACAGAACAAGTCAATTGTGAAAACTCAACGTGCTTTTAAAAATTTAACATTTTCACATTTCCCATTGAATGGGACCGTAAATAAGCAAAATTGCCGTATTTACGCCACTGAAAATCCTCAGGAGATTCAAGAAGTGCCTCTTCATGACGAAAAAGTCACAGTTTGGTGCGGCGTTAGTGCGAAAACGGTCATTGGGCCGTTTTTCTTCCAAAATGAAAATGGCCATGCTGTTACCATCAACCAGGAGCGTTATCGCGACATGATGATAATTTTGTGATGCCAATTATTCGTCGAAAGCGTATGAGGCAGTTCTGGTTTCAACAAGACGGCGCTCCACCGCACACAAGTCGCATAACAATCGATTTTCTGAAGAAATTGTTTCCGGGCCGTTTGATGTCGAAAAGTGGTGATTTGGACTGGCCACCGCGTTCGCCCGATTTGACGCCGCCTGACTTCTTCTTGTGGGGATATTTGAAGTCAAAGGTTTACGTTAACAAGCCAAGGACCGTAGAAGAGCTCAAGGACAACATTCGTGAAGAAATAGCCGCTATTCCGGCCGAAATGTTGGCGAAATCGATGGAAAATGCTGCAAAAAGGGCACAATACGCCATCAACGCCAGAGGCGGCCATTTGAGAGATATCATATTCAAAAATTGATGTAAACAAATCTACTTGGAACAAATTAAATGATTAAGATTGCCAACCGCCAAATTTTTATTTTTTTCTTTGATTTTTTTAAAAAAAAACATGGGTCCGTCGAATATGGGCAACCCTGTAACCAGTGCATTGACTTATACAACATTCGAGTGGCACGAGGCATGCAGTGAGAGACCAATCTTTCACATTGGTGACCACATTTTGAAAATAAAAAGGTTTATAAAGGTTTAAAGTTAAAGATTAAATTTTTAGGTTAAGGTACATAATATTAATGTTTTAATTTTAATGCCACAAAGTGCACTGTGCAGAGCTGCATCGACGCAGAAGGAGCCTATTTTGAAAGTTTTTACAAAATTGTGACTATTGGCTCAATAAGTGTTTTTAAATCGACTCAGTCCTATAACTTTCCGGACAATTCCTGTATGTAACAACAAACGGTCTAAGGGCTGCCAAGTTGTGCTTCAAGACTGGAGCGAACATATTTGACTTTAATTTAAATTATGTTTAGCATTTAACCCGTCGCGTGCGCCCTCAACAGTATAGAACTCTAATCAGCTAACATCCCACCCACTTCTAATCCACTAACACCCACATTCCACCCACGTCCCACCCACTTAACCACCCACTAACCACCCATGCCATGCACTTCCCACTCCACTTCCTGAATTTTCCGGGAACTTTCAGACCGTCAGGTCAAATTTTCCAACATCAGAAAATCACATCTTTAATCAATCTTATGAATTCAGAAAGCCATCGGATGAAACCAGTTTTTATCCGGGAATTTTCAGACCGTCACGCAGTGGGCGAAACGGACTTTCTAGCGCGTCGAAATTCAAATTTTCAGGTTTGAAAAAGCGTCAATTTTATATTATATATTGATTACCGATTCTTTGACTAGCTTTTTAAATGTTTATCGCAAAGCATTACGATATATAGTTGAACAGCTGTGAGCTATCAAACACAACATTTGTTTTGGCAACTGCTTTTTAATTAATTCCCGCATTTTTTTGAGTTTTTTTAATTTAGCTGTGAAACATAAAGTTCTCGTTGTTTTACATAAAAGCTTGGTTATATATTCATATAAGGGTATGTATTAAGCAAAAACTCAATGCAGGTGACCCGTCCATATATGTATTACTTGAAAGACGTAGGGAAAGTAACTGGTATTAACAACCTGCCCTTAGTAGCCAACACCTGTCTTTCCTGGAGCAAAACTAAAAATGTTCACAAATGTTCAAGTCGCCGTTAATCTTTTTTGTCAGTGTGAGTCCTTGTTGTTTAAAATTTTGAAAGATCACCTCCTAATATGTTCTACCCTTGCATTTGTTGGACTTTTTAGAAGCAATGTCTATATCAAAACGGAAGCTGTTTTCAGTACAAAGAGGTTTTTGGCTTTGGAGAACTATGTTTTTGATACAGTATTAGAGAAAGAAACTTGTAGTGAGGAAGAAACGAAATTGGCAAAAAATTGCGAAGTTTCACTAATAGGGTTGTAATAAATTTTGATTCATGGTGCAGATATTATTAACCATTCCAATTGGAATGATGTCGGAGGAAGCACTTGAAGCCAGAAACAAGGATTATCGAAATATCCGCGAGCACCACACAAGAAAGTCCACTAGAAAAATACAATGGAAGGAGTTTTTAACGCACTTCTAGTTTCTTCCGATCCTTTTATAACATACCTTTCCTTTTCTTTTTATCTGGATGTTGTAAGCTTACTTGTCAATAAACGGCAGGAAACTGATTTGTGCAACAACGATTTGGAGAATTCTGACAGTTCGGATTACGAATAGTTTCTGTTATATGAAAGCTATATTACATAAAATTTTGGCAATCTTTTTGAAGTTTTGTAAAAAAAATTTTTTTGGATATTAAAAATAAAAAAAAATTTGTTAAAAACTTTTTTTATTTATTTTATTTCTTTTATTCCAATTTTTAAAAAGTTGTGGAACCTTTTTGGAGTTAAATAAAAAAAATGTTTGGTTTTTTAATTTTAAAAAATAAAAAAATTATTATTTAAAACTTTTTTTTAATTACTTTTATTCCTTTTATTCCTACCTTTAAGAGAAAAAAAAACAGATTGTGATTATCTCATTTACTTTGGAAGATATTAATTTCGACGCGCTAGAATGGCCGTTTCCCCACTGTGCGTCAGGTCAAATTTTTCCAACTTCAGAAAATTAATATAATATTCTGTCCTTTACAAACCAAGTTACAAGCCAATCGGATGAAAGAAAAAATATCATTTTTCCCATACAAACTTTTCCGCTTTCCAGGTGGAATTTTCCAAAACCCGTCTTAGTACGCACTTTCATCACTAACAGAAACTTCTGTCCAAATTACAGCCCTCTATCTCTTACCGTTTAGGCTGTGCCATGATTGCCAATCAGTCAGTCAGTGAATCAGGACACTCTCTTTTATATTTATAGAGATTTAAAAAAGCATCATAAAACATAGAAGACAATAAAAAACTTAAATTAAACAGCAAACTAAGTCAAAACTAAAAATTTGGTTTAGCGGTAGACTCAAACCTAATCGAAAATATGGACCATTATTTTGGAGACAAACCTTCCAACTAGATTTGCATTTAGAAAAGTGAAATCTCTTGAAGTTCTGTGACACCGATATATAATTCGAGTCCCCCTTTAGTCTTATGAATATTCGATTGCACGTAGCAGAGATCAGATTACATCGTTGAACCAAAAACCTATCCTCCAATATCGAAAGATAACTTTTAGTCGCTTATCTCTTTCCCTAGCAATGTTCTTTGATGTTTGCTCTATGAAAAAGCACAAAAAAGTCAGTGGAAAAGCAAAAACCGGAAAGCCAGAATGCTTTTGGTTGAGCGCGATAGCAACCGCCACAATGTCGCAATAACGTCGCCTACCACACAAAAAAAAAGTGTCGCCTAGGTTGGAGAAAAAAACAAAGGAGGCAAAAGCAATGGCCAAAGTTGGGTGTGTGGGCGAGTTACCAATGTCAGGGCCATAAAAAATTCTGTGTATGTGTGTGTGTGTGTGTGTGTAGGCACGTGCAAGTCGTCAAGCGGGCAGCGCCAAGTGGCAAAAAGGGTCGCAAGCATTAAAACTAATTCACATTATAATTGCCGAGTGGACAATCCAATTTTGCCTTTAATTGCGTTAATCGCATTAGCCCGAACCCAGAACCACAGAGAACAAAGAGGCAGTTGCGAGCATCTGTGATAGTTAAGAGTTCTTGTTGTTTTTTTTCCACAAATCGCTGACCACTTTACATGCAACAAGCTCAAACAACGGACGATTTACTGCAGCTGCCACAGATAACAAATTGCTAAATGCAAAACACGCATACGTCATGTGGTACACGGCAATGAGTCATGCGCCGCATTTGTGGTTACACCTCAACACAGTTGCCGGGCAGTAAATGAATGGTAACCGCAGACCATCAACAACAATTGCGGCATTTTTGTATCATTTAGTTGGACCATAAATAATGTCTGCGAGAATCAGAAATAGAACCTGATAGTGATTCGATTATATATAATACAAAAGCCGGAACAAGTCATAAATATGAATGAGTGCACTGAGAGACAGCAAAGTGAGCCTTCTTGACAAGTCAGAGATGGTATTTGTCATATTGACTCAACACTTTATTTCTCCCAGTGCATTTTTTGCCATTTATAGAAACTTTATTATTTGCGCGCGTGTTTCGTCTGATTTGTTTGCCCATTTTTGCCGGGCTTTATGGCCTGTGGCTGCCAGATTAGGTGATGTTTGTAGGCGTGGCGTGAGTTTGGCCACTTAAGCTTGATTGATGTGTCAAAAGGTAGCATCAAAAATGTCCGCAGCAAGGGGGTGAGCACGAATTTGTGACACTTTGTACATGCGACAACTTTGTGTCAAGGACATTAAATTCAAGCAGTTAATTGATTTAGTGAGCGGAAAAACAAAAGCAAAGTAAATAAAAGGCAAAATAATTGAAGTGTAAGATAAACACATTTCTCGCATTAATAGATAAGCAGACCACTAATAAGTACACGAACATGAAAGCATATTACATTGAAGGTCCATTAGGCGAATGAAGCTTTGGGGGGTGAAACAAAACCTCTTATGTAATTGATAGTTTCAGACATTTGTATTAATTATTTAGGCAAGTGGAAATGACGAAATTGAAAGTCTTGGCATCAAACCTACAATTTGGGTCTGTGACATTATTAAGTTTATATATAAAGTTAAACCTTTGATTTTCCTTCTGCTTGTTACCCACACTTAATTATTTAATTATACCTTAACAACACTTTTCAGTGTTCTTCAAACTTCCAGCTTTTTATTTTTGTTGACTTTCTCAGAGACTGCTGCTTGACTTTGAGAATTTTATTGAGAGTGCATTTTTTGTTTTGCCTTCTCAATCAGTTTTCATTTCTTTTCTTTAGACTACCTCTCTTTTTCGAATTTCCTTCATTTTTTTACACTTTATTGATTGTCTTAGTTACTCACATTCCATAAAGTAAAAAGCCAAACAAAAGAAAAAAATTATGAAAAATAAACAAAAATGAGAAAAGGACTAATTTCAGGAGTGACTTCGTTTTTTCCCCCTGCAAATATATACCAGATACTTATTTTTAATAAATTACCATTAGTTATTGATTTTATTGACATTACATATAGTTATTGATTTTATTGACATCAACATAGCTCAAAAGAACCTTTGTAAAAAAAAAAAAGTAAGAGCGTTTGAGTCGTGGCCCGACTCCAAAATACCCTGTACAATTGAGACATCCCACCCGACAAAAGTTGCCCGCGAATTCACGCGCGAACCTCAAAGCGAATAAAAAACGAACAAAACCTTCGTTTACGAATTCGCCAAACGTTCGTTTATGATACTTGTGTCGCTCCAGTTTGTGGCAGGCATACCTGCCAACATTCGTATGCGAATTCGCTCGTGTTACTCGAACGTTTTACGAGTTTCATGTTCCTAAAATTTGACAATACGCTCGCGAATTTTGTGCACTAATGTTTATTTAATTATTTTCGAGTGCTTCTCATTTTTCACTTGTTCCTAAAAATTTTTGGACAATAAAACTCACTTTACTCCTAATATTTTTATCGTTAACCTCTCCCTTTTAAATTTTTATTTAAATAATAATTTTAATTTCACCATGCGCCGGTCTAAGTATAAGAGCTTCAAAGACATACTGAAAATGCAAAGTCAAAGTCGACGGCGACGCGGCGTATTTTTTTATTTTTTCAAGAAATTGGCAACCTTTTGCTGATAAATTACAGAATTTTCGAAAAACCATCCAAAAATCATTTTTTTCTTAATTCATGGATAACAACAAGTAAAACGAGTAATGTTTTGCTCTAAAAGCTTAAAAAAATTTAATTGGCTGCTATTTTGGTGAAAAACTTGAGTACCTAATAAACAATGACAACAAAAAAGTGAATTTTTTTGGAAATTCACACTTTTGGGGCCGTTTTAGAGGATGTAGAAGTGTTCAGATTGTAAAACCTTGTTCAGAAGAGTTGTTTGGTATCTCAAAAGCTTCTCTTTTGCCAAAGAAAGTATGCGAAAAATTCTGATTTTTTAAAAGTTATACTCGAAAAAGTAAAAAAATACGTTTTTGAAAAAAAGTTTTTTAAGAAATACTACCGGAAAACATGAATTTTTTAAAAACCTTTGTATGAAGAATTTATTCTGCGGACTGTCAGCTACAACTTTGCCGAAGACAGTTTGCAGCTATCACTAAAACTGAATGAGCTGTTCGCCCAAAACTAATGACACCTTTTTTTGGTTGGCACACCCAATTTCAAAAACTTTGAGGGTCCATAAAAAAAAAGTGCTTCCAATCTAGCCAAACGCTGATAGGGATTTACTCAGTTCGGGTAGCACTATCGATTCCGCATAGTGTAGCTTGGTAGTTTTGGAAAAAGTTGAAATTTGTCGATTCCTTTGGAGAGTGTAATTTGAGTATTTTTTGTAATGCATAGAGGAAGCATCTCCGACCAAGAAATATTTTGATCAGCGTGACGAGCTGTTTTTTTCCGTCCGTCTGTCTGTTTCTATGCTATTTCCTCCGTCATTTCCTAACCAAACTTTGCAGCAAGTCTTTTGGTACAAATACGCTGCACATTTGTCGGAACCGAAGGGATCGGATGGCTATAGCATATAGCTGCCATCGGTCGAAAAACTAGTTTGTTTTTCATGCAATCGACTCTGAACCGAATTCTCGTATTTATAAGTTTTCTATGCTTTCACATAACTCCACCAAATTTTATGTATGTATAGTATAGCTGCCATACGAAAGATAGGTCTGGAAAAAAGTCTTGGTATGAAAATCTTTTTTGATGTTAATGCTGTAGCTCCCAAACTCGTTACTGATCGATATTATAGGCTAACACACAATTCTGTCAAGTTTGATCCAAATCGGATGACTATAGCATATAGCTGTCATAGGAACGATCGGTCGAAATAGCAGTTTTAGTGAGAAAAACTTATTTGTTTTCAATGGTAGCGTATTTGTACTTTCCAGTTATAAATATTATGTGTTTCAACACAATGTTGGAGATTTTCATCAAAATCGGATGAATACATCGTATAACCACCATTAAAAGAACTATCAGGCATATACCATGTTCCAAGGGTATATAAACTTCGAGTTATTTGTCAGAATAAGTCATCCAAAGTGGATTCGACTTTTTCCCTACCCCTCACCACCCCCTCGGTCCACAACTGAAATTTTTTTGTATGGAGTTGGACGCGAGTTCTTCGATAAATGGACGCGAACCCTAACTCGTTGTATATGAAACGCTGGTACTATAAGTTTTAATCCATTCTTTCACGAGATATGGATCTGGTACTAAGTTAAAGGTTTGATCCCATCTAAAATCACTGAAAATAGGTTTTATTTAAAAAATCATATCACAAAAAAAGATACACAGAGAAAAAAAGGTTAACGATTAAAATAAAATTGAAAAAAAAGTTAAAACGGACTTAAAGAATTCATACGTTCAATCGTATAAAAGAAATCTTAAAAAAATCAAACTTGAATCCAAAACACCACGTAAAAAATCTAAACTAAAATCAGTAATTATCAAACTTAAATATGTATAAATAAATGTATGGGCTTTAATTACACTTGTTTACAAAATAATAAAATTTTTGCGATCCCGAATAATTTAGTATGACCTATCCAAAAAGCATAACGATTTATTTAGGGGGCCGTTTTCGAGAAATGGCGGAAAAGCTGCTTTTGACTTTTTTTGAAAAAAGTAACCTTTAGTAAATGTATATATCTTCAGTATCGATTCATTCATTATGAAATGGGAATGGGGTGTCATACACCCACTTCTTAATCCGGTGCTTGAATTCGGCGTATAAGGTTTATATCGGCAACATTGCATTAAGTTTATGAATGTAAAAAAGCTACATATTAACGATTTTCCCCACGAACTAAATTGTGAAAATTTATTTTATTGCTGGTCACCAAAGATTTATCTATTAAAAAATGCAACGCCACATAATTCATTAAAGTCCGTTCAAGAATAAAGAAGTTATTGGCATTTAAGTAAAAAATGGAAGATTTCAAGTTCATGCAAATTGAATTAGTTTGATTGTTTTTTTGTTTATCGTAGGAGGCATAGTTAACATTCAAACTAATCTGTTTAAGGGCTACTATGAACTGCCAAATTTATTTTATACTTTGGTTAAGATTTTTTTGTGATTGACTTCGGTTGAAAAATTAGTGCAAAATGTGAAAATTAGTGAAAAATCTTGCACTCATTTTCAACCTTACGTTACTGTACGAAAAGAGCAAGCAAAGTTGTTAACTAAGTTCCACTCTTGAATGAAGAAATTTCATCCTTATCGCAATTTTTTAGAGAATTTCTTGGTTTAAGAATGAAACTCTGTTAAATTCTCTGAGTATAGAAAGACGTATTTTGGTATTGATGAAATTTTCATACACTCAGAAAAAAATTAAGAATTTTATTACGATGAATTTACAGTCAACACGCATATTTCCTAATCTCCCATTACAAAAGGGGGGACTTATATTTTTTAGTTTATTAATTCTGATTTAAATTGTAATATTGCTTGGACTAAGTTTACCCCCCCCCCTCCACCCACCCCCCTCATTTTCTAAGTTTGAAACGTACTAAACTCAAGTTCAAATATTTTTCTTTAAGTATGTTTCTTACTAATTTTTCGAGTCCGAAAATACTTAAAAAAACATACTTGATATAAGTTTGGCATACTTGGTGGCAGTAATTGCAGACTCAGTTGACTATTAAGTTTGAAAATACTGAGTTCAAGCACGAAATACTTGATTTTTTTCTCTGTGTAGCTTTAAAACTAACGGAGGAGATAGCAAAGAAACAGACGGACAGACGGGCGTGGCTATATCAACTCAGCTCGTCATACTGATCAGCAATATATATACTTTACCGCGTCCGCGTTCAATACTTTAAAAAATTGTGTTGTAGACAGTTTCGAATTCACAGCTGGTAAAAATATATCAAAATTTTGGTTGGTAAATGCAGTGGCCTGTACACATGTTAATGGCCTCAAAAACTGTTCTAATCTTGCACTCACTACAGCTCAATACAAAAACCAAAAATTATAAAATTACAAGAAGTTGATTGGGTATTTAAAGTGTAGTTAACTTCTAAAGCGGAAGAAACTCAAAGACAGAACTTCCGTAACAAAGTTAGGTGCGTAATGGCTCACTTAACTTCAGCTTCACAATTAACTTATAATTTCATGGCAAACAATTGCGAAAACCACAATTGACATCAACACTTTCAAGATAATAATGTGATACGAAACTTTTTACTTTGACTTAACTTTGCGGCACACAAACTTTGGGTTGCCTTAAATCGATAGATGCTAAGTTAGCTGTCGAACAGTGGCAACAAACAGCCTTGTACTAAACGACCTTCCACTTTTCATTTCCTATTTTGCAGCTTAAAGTGTCAGCGAAGCGTGGCAGAAAGTGCTTAAGACCAGCACCCAAGCAGGACGAAGGGACACAGGTGTGGCGACCCATAAAACGGAAAGGAATTTATGTTTTGGCCAAAAGTTTTGGAATGCTGGAGACTTAGACTTTGACCACAATGAGCGCTGTGGCTCGTCTGCTGTTGCTGCGGCTGGAGCTGCCCGCGCATGAAGTAATGCCCACCAACTATGACTTGAGCTCCATCAGCGAGGATGAGTTTCTGGCCAGTGTTACGGAGAAGGAGGCCATGCGCTATGACACAGTGGGTGCCAGCACTGTGTCGCCCATAGCGCACATTATCCTCAACAATAGCTACAACAGCAGTAATTACAGCGATCCGCAGACGGATCTATTGTATCCACACTATGATGATTTGGGTGTGGACATTGATCCGAATTGGACACGCACCTGTGAGGATCCATACAATCCGTTGCAGGAGAATAATCGCATCGAGTTCTGGGTCTGTGGTGTGGTACTCAACATAGTGGGTGTCCTGGGCATTCTGGGCAATGTGATATCCATGATCATTCTGTCCAGGCCACAGATGAGATCGAGCATCAACTATTTGCTCACGGGCTTGGCGCGCTGTGACACCATGCTGATCATCACTTCCATGCTTTTATTTGGCATACCTTCGATTTATCCGTACACGGGTCACTTCTTTGGCTACTACAACTATGTGTATCCGTTCATCTCACCAGCGGTTTTCCCCATCGGCTTGGTGGCCCAAACGGCGAGTATTTACATGACCTTCACCGTGACTCTGGAGCGGTATGTGGCCGTGTGTCATCCGTTGAGAGCGCGCGCCCTGTGCACCTATGGCAGAGCCAAGATTTACTTTATCGTCTGCGTTTGTTTTGCCTTGGCCTACAATATGCCGCGATTTTGGGAGGTTCTAACGGTGACGTATCAGCTACCCAATACGGACATTATCCTGCACTGCGTGCGACCCTCCCGACTGAGACGAAATCCAGCCTACATAAATATCTACATACACTGGTGCTACCTCATAGTCAACTACATCATACCCTTTCTCACCCTGGCCATACTCAACTGCCTGATCTATCGTCAGGTGAAGCGCGCCAATCGCGAGCGTCAACGCCTGTCGCGTTCGGAGAAGCGCGAAATCGGCTTGGCCACCATGTTGCTGTGCGTTGTGGTGGTCTTCTTCATGTTCAACTTTCTGCCCTTGGTGCTGAACATCATGGAGGCCTTCTACAGCATGATCGATCACAAGGTGACCAAAATCTCCAATCTGTTCATCACGATCAACAGCAGCGTCAACTTCCTCATCTACATCATTTTCGGCGAAAAGTTCAAGCGCATTTTTTTACTCATTTTTTTCAAACGCCGCCTGAGTCGTGACCAACCGGATCTTATACACTACGAGAGCTCAATATCGAACAACGGCGATGGCACCATGAACCATCGATCGTCCGGCCGCTTCTCGCGGCACGGCACTCAGCGCAGCACCACCACCTACCTGGTGGCCACGGGCGGCGGCAACAACTCACTGAACAACGTACGCCTGACCCAGGTCTCGGGCTCACCGGGTCTGGTCAAGATCAAGCGGAATCGTGCCCCCTCACCGGGTCCGGTGGTCTACTATCCGGCACGTGAGATGCAAAGGTCGGTCTCGACCACCACCAATTCGGTCACCAATAATAATACAGCTCTGGGCTACGACTGGACGGTGGATAATACGAAATTGGGGCATGTCTCATCGGGTTTTTGAGTGTACATTAAGTAGATGTAAGCTAAGTGTAGGTCCATTTCTAGTCATGTAAATAAACAAGGTCAGGCTTTATAACTGAATAAGGTGTATAAACTAAGCGCTCTAAGCGCTGCGTTACTTTTGTGATAAGCGTTAAGTGTTTCTTCTCTTCCTCCACTTTAACTAATTAAATAACAAATAATACTAATTTTTCCTAATACCTAAAACTAAAAGAAAATAGAAGAATATGGAAGGCTTACGAGGCTTCTTAAGTTTACTTAAGTGGTAAGAACTTTGGGTCAACTGACAGCAATTACAGTCGAAAAATTTATAAAATTTAAAAGGTTATACGAACAGGAGTGAGGAATGCAAAAGTTATTTACTTTCATTAAGGAATGTTCGAATGTGGTACAAATCGAGACCAGCTTCACGCTATTTTGCAATTAGACTGATGTTCAAGTGCGTGGAGTCTGCTATGTAGCCTTAGATATAAGCTCTTTAGAGCGTTTTGATTCGAATAACAGTACTGCCTTGAGAATTCAACTGCTGAGCCATCTTTGCGCACATCCCGGCCCGGTTGAAACGAACTAAGGCAACTGGCAGCTGTCACAGACATTCAAAGAAAGACTTTAGTGTTTGCCCTGTGATTAATAGACGAAATTGAAAATGGATTGAGCATACTTTAAGTAGGCGTATTTTAAGTATCTTTAACTGGTAAGAAAAATTGTATCGATTTGAGATAACTCAATTTGATCACGGCGTAAAATTCGATATAGAGCACACTCCAAGCTCGGTTTTGTCAAGCGCCATGGCAGCCACTTTAGCAATCCTTACACTGGGTTTAACCCCTAATCTGTATTTAAGCGTTCGAAACTAGAGGATGCTTCTTATTTCTTCTTGTGTTGAAGCCCACTGGAACGGCTCATGTAAAAGCTCTAAAGTAGGGGTGGCAAATGAGTGTCCAAACTCATTTTCAAAGCTACACATACAAAAATATGGAATAGGTGACTTTTAAATTTGGGGAAATCTTCCCCCAAGTCGCAAATAATTTAGAAAAATTATTGCATCAAACTCATTCATTTTATCCAATAATCTCCAAATCTATTGTGAAAGCTTCACAGAACAAAATTATACGAATGTGATTTGGAAATTTTGGATAATCTGGAAAATTTGGGGGAATTTTTTTTTAAAAACAACTTTATTGTTTTCCATTCGATCGAATTTAAATTAATATTCAGAACTCCATAAAGAAATTATTCCCTTTTTCTGAGAAAATCCAACCACCACTAGCATTTCGAAGATCATTTTAACAAGAATCACCTTGATGTGTCCTTTTCGAGCCTTTTTGATGATTAAGGCCCTCTTCTGGTCTAGAGGGCTAAATTTTTTTTTACATTTTTTAAAAATTCGTGGAAAGAAATCGGGAAGAGATTTTGTAGTTCTGTTTTTAAGTATTTGGTTGTACAATTCATTATAAAAAAATACAAAATTAAAAATTTGTGAATGCTAGGCTGTTCAAAAGTTCTCGGGATCCAAAGTAGGCTCTTCCAAAAAAAGATGTGTCGATGGTGCCCACGTTTCCGGGAGTTACAATTATCAGAAAGCAAAACGAAAGATGGGAAGTTGGTTAGTATGAATGCCTTTATCGTCCGTAGCAGAATTGTGAAAATGAAATTGTAGAATTGAGAAAATGGCGGTCTTTCAAAACGAAAAATCGATTTTTCCCCTTTTTTCCAGTCCAGTGAACAAAAAAGTTTTAAAAAATTTTTTTTTGATTGATGAGAGGGGGATGGAAAAATAATTTTTTTTTCATTTATAAAACCATTAAAATTATTTTTTTTGGTTAATTTGACTTTTTTGGAAACGTGTTTTAGAGAAAAAGGTTTTTAATTTTTGAGGTTTTGTAATATTTTTTTATTTGTGAACACATTGGTCGACAAAAAGGCTATATCCTCTAAAGTATTTCGCATTTTGAAAAAATATCTTTTTGGAATTATATATTTGAACATCTAAGCTAAAAAATAAAATAAATAAAAAAATTCGAAAAAAAAATTTTCTAGACCAGAGGAGGGCCTTAAAGCTTGGTACTAAGACAAACTAAATCGCTTTCGCCGGATTTTAACTCCATATAAAAAGGGCCCGCAGGCCCCCCCCCAAAGACATTAAAATATGAAGATGAGTAAAGCCCTACGATTTTTTGCACATGATTTTTCGGTGCTGGCTTTTCAACTGGCTTTAGGCTCTTAAAAATTATTCCAAAAGCCAGAGAGGGAGAGCGCTCTAGAGCCAGCCGTTTTTTTGTACGCATACAGCGACAGCCAAAGACTGTAAGTGCGCTCACGTATTCTCAAGCATTACTCACACAAGCAAGTCCATTCTATTTTAAGATTTTTACGCTCTCAACTTTGTGTGAGCGGAGAGAGCTGCATAGTGCAAAACCAATATATGGCCGTGCGGCATCTTAGAGATTATATTGGTCTTTGCCTTTACGCTCGGATGAACTCAAACAAACTGAAATTTCCGTTTATACCCATCGGAAGGCTCGTAGCGCCGCTAACTTGACAGGCACAAACATCTGATTTTATTCCGATGGGGTGGTAGCAGAAACAATGGCCTTGTTCAGCAGAACAACTTGCTCCCTGATCAAGTATAAATTTGCACTGATCCTTCTGCTGAACTCGAGTGATGCGGTATCATGCTAGCCAATTTCAAGTATCATGATAGAGAGGCATGTATTGAAGAAAAAGTACGCTACTTTGGAGTGATACTGCTCCCACCAAAAGTAATTGTGTATCGATAGGCATGCATTTTGCGCATTGATTGCAAAGATAAGACTTCTATCGGCTGTAAATTATAACAACTTTTTATATGCAGAATTTATGGAAACACAGATCGCAAATGTGTCTACGCCGCCATTTCTGAATTCACCCGCCCGCGGCATTTGTTCAAAAATGTAGCAATTCGTTTAGCAGAAACTATTTGATGAATAATTTTTTTATGCGACTTGCTCAGGGATCAATTATTCTGCTGAACACGCCCAATAGTTTTGTAATTTTTATTACACCCCCCCTCAGCAGCAAAAGCTCGACAGAAATCATCGATTGGCATAAGTTGAAACCAACGGTAAGATTTTGCATTGCGCATTTCATTTTATATCGCCCCCCCAAAATCCCTAATGCAAAAACAATTAACTAAATTCAACGCCAAATCAGTGCAGTGTGACCGTTTTACATTTAATGGTATTTTGATGAAGGGTGGTGTTTTTGGCCCACCCATCGGAATAATTTGACAATTCCGCTAGCGGATGATTTAGCTTGTCTGAGTACTAAGCTTAAAGAAAAATTTGTTTCATGGGCGACTTAAGGAAGACCCGAAAATGACTAATGCAAATGCTCAAAAAGTGATTATTTTAAAAAAACCACTCAAAAATGAAAATGAAACTGATTAGAATAACGGGAAAGAAATGACTCTTTATGAAGATTCACAGCTAGGGTACCATTTTCTTCCGACCAAGGTAATTCAATCAGACAGAGGACTCGAAAAAGACTCAAGAATGTGAACGAAAATTCCATAAAAATGTTGGCTGGGCACCTTTTCATTGGTGAAGATTTTTTAACGTTGGGTGGTGGGCACAAAACCCGACGCACTAACTCCTATATATTATACCCTGTAGGGAAGGGCGGGTCGCCGTTAATC
>JAEIFU010002931.1:0-35556 GCA_018904235.1 Lordiphosa stackelbergi
AAATCTTTTCACATTAAATATAATGTTTCTAGCTGCAAAATAAATTAATATTAATCATCTATAAGGGTGTTCACCATTCGAAAAGCGTAAACTCCAAAAGTTTACGCCACAACAACAACAATATTAACAACTTTTTGCTGCCCTGGGGTATGTTTAAAAAATCATCGTAAAAGTGTAGAGTTGAAGTGTTGTAAAATTATTCAAAGTATCGACAAAAATACTTCTTATCGAGCTATTTCGAGATTTTTGTCTTCAACAACGCCTAGAGAAACGTCATCACTTACTGTAAACATAGTTGCAGTTTTCCTTATTGATGCATTTTCTCCAAACTACCCCAAACAGAAAAGTGATCCCTGTAACTCAAGTTCCGTTTGGGGTCGAAATGCAGTCGACATAAAGCATGGGGCCGCACGGACCCATTGGTAGTTGCCAGTTGACTGACTTCGGCACACAAAACTTGGTTCCTCGCCGATAGCATGCAATTAAAGTAAGATCCTCCATAAGGTCGTCCATCGACAGCATACCTAAAGACTTTATGTATTCATATATCTTTATGCTCGTATTTGGGTTGATTTGTACACCTACAATCAATGCTTTGCCTTTACGTATTGATCTTTAACTCACAAGTGACAGAAAAATTCACAGCCTGTCAAAAAAACAGCGGACTTACATAAAAAATTTCGAGGGTAAACCTTCTAGGGGCGCTTAATATGCTTTTACGCGGACTGGTAAACACCCTATATGTTTCATTTGCATTCTTTGTTAACAGCCATGTTGTCAATTGTAAACAAGAAACAGATGTTCTCAAGATACAAATGCTGAAGCAGCACAATGAGGACAGGAAATTACATTTTCAGTGATGACGATGACTTTTCTGAAAATGAGCTTCAGTGAGAATGCCATATCATTTTATTAGTTCTTGTTTTATCGCTACAGAATCTAGTCGATAACTTATAACGATGACAAAACTAGTGTGATTAAGCCGACTTAGTCGGGATTTACACTGTGAAGCAAACTTCATGAAGTTTTTCAAAAAGCTCTGGCTTGTAGGAGAAAGGTGTAGAGGGGCAAGCAATACCACTACACCTCTTTCCTACAAACGAAAGCTTTTTCAAAATCTTCATGAAGTTTTCTTCACCGTGTAAATCTCGACTTAGTCCTGATCAAGCATCGAATGAGATTAAGAGCGCGTGCGTAAAGTTCTGCTCGCAAAAGGGGGGATGGCATAATTTCGACAAATAAAGGACATACTTTTGATCGAAACGAAACGTTTTGAAACGACATAATTTCGTCAAAGAACACATTCACATTTCGTCGTTCCGTGTGTGCGTGTAGCCACTGACACGAAGCTCATTTTGCTTAGCCGCATTGTTGGCAATCTACTGTCAGGGTGTCAACAGCGAGCTGTTGAGCACTTTTTATGATAATGAGTGACCCCTGTTTTATACCTAAAAAATTGTTAGATTTGTACCTAAATCACATTTTCATTTCACTACAGTAACATTGATCTACCGTATTGCTTTCTCTTATAAAAAATAATTACTTGGTTTCACAGCCTTCATAAAACCATGTTGTACTTCTGGTTAACTTCTTCTTCACAGTCTTCACGGCTTCCATTGACTTAAATCTCGCCCTCAGAGCATATTTTCTTCCCACCCATATTGTAAGGGTCAAAGAGGCAATTCCAAACAGCTCAAAACAAAATCATATAAACGAATCTAAATTTATAATTTTCTTCAATGTCACACGTGCCGAAGGCAGTCAATGAAAAGATGATTGATGATGAAAACTGTCTCCAATTTAATTTACTCTTACATGACTGATGCGCAGGTCTTGCATGTGTAAACTGGGTTATTCAACTAAGGACCAATGTTCTGAAACCCAAGGTTGTATGGACTGATCCACCTTAAAGATTCGTTCCCTAATTTAAGCAATTTTTAAAGATTGATAACCACGTAAATAATACCGACATTATGGGTTACTGGGCTTGGACCCCATACTAAACCTTTGTTAAAATTTCAAGTGTTGGCAGCCTTGATAAAAATAAATGGAAATAGCTTTACATGTCGCGTTTTATTGTGCCATAAATTATATATAAATGCACCTTTTAAAAGCTACAGGTACATTTAAAAAAATATATAAACAAACCAGTCGGTTAAGCTCGACTGTTATATGCTCTGTACCTGCAGTAATAGCTAAAACAGCGCACTGCTGCGCTGCGGTAGAAAGTTTTCTTTCATAATTTAATGATCGTTCTTCCGATCTTTATCATTCCTTCCGCAAATCGATAAATAATCTCGATTAATAAATATATCTAAAAGGTACGAATCATCTATCTACAAAGCTGAGGGAGATGTGATGTCTGTTACAAACTTTTGAACAAACTTAATATACTCTTTGTACCTTTGGTACAGAGTATAAAAAAAAAACTTTTTTACCTGGGTATTAAAAATCCTTATCATTGCTCCTCATTTCTGTTATCACTGATCGATCAGCGGTCAAGTGTATTTAATCAAACCCAACTATGTAACACATCTAATTTCTTAAGAAAATCTGAACTCTATTCCATAAGGTAGTAACAAGCGCTAGCTTAAAGCGACACAACTAGACAGAGAGATATGGGAAAATCACTTTGGTACATATGAACATATGATACATATGTGTTCTTGCTACAATGTATGTACCATGTGCAATGCACATGTAGATTAGTCTCATGCTAATCGAACGAGAAAAGCCACGTTTTGCCTAACGTAAACTACGCTTATCTATAGAAATACCAACACGTTGCATTTCTATAAAAAAGGCAGCTTTAACTAGTTTATTACAAAAGCACCAAAGAAATATTTAGGGTCGGTCAGAAATATTTCAGTTGTCCAGTTCGATTTTGAATCTTACCAATAAAAAAATTTTAAAATTTGAAACTTTGTTTTTCTTACTCAATTCGGATACAATTTGGCACACTGATAGTTGATATTCTGGAATAGGAGACAGGCTATAGAACTTTATCACATAAATATTTATTAAAGCGCTTGATGTTAAGTTGCGGGCGTTGGTAAATAGAAATTGTATATTCAAAGGTCTAAAAAATCTTGAAATATGCAAATTTTTCATAAAAGCTGAGAATATCATTATCGAGTAATCAGAGGGTGTATGTCGTAGACTCAGATAATCAAAATTTCGCGCTGAAGAATCCGAAAGGTCTCTGGCCCTGACTACTGAATCAGTGCAGGTGACACGGTTCCGATTCATTTGAGCTGTCCTGGCGAGAGCAGGTTAAGATCAAAACTTCAAACTTTTTAACTTTCAATGTTCTATTAATGTGCTCAGGCGCACCAGTTTATATCGATTTGGAATATCATAAAGATTTGATTTATTCCATTTCCCATTCCACGCGTAAATGGTTAGATCAAACGATCCAAAAATTCGCAAAATTTCCATAAATTTCATAACGACGGGTAAATTAACGGGTGGGGAAGATCAAACGGTATGAAAATTCATGAAGTTTTCAAAACTGCGTAGATGTATATATATAATTCCGAAACTTGCAAATGTTTAGTCATATTTTTAACGGAATGATGCACTTGTGAATTTAGATACGTCGTCTTGAAAGTAAAGGCCTATATATCCCAGCACTCCGGAAAATTACTGTTCTCGATCTCTAGAGATTATTTCGAGATAAATAGAAATACTTTCGACCGCCACTATAAGAAACCCCATCATCCTTGTTTGAGCGCAACGCTCCTTTTGTCATCTAATCTAGTAGTCGGCAATCGAGCCCCTAAAACAAATGAACATCAAAAATGAAATGCAACCATACGAAAACCTCTAGAATCTGCAAAACCAAAGTGTTTCTATTTATATGAAATACTGTAACGAAATAAATTTTCCGGAGTGCTGGATATAGGCCTTAACAGGGGAAGATTCTCAAAAGTCTTTTTCTGGCTCTGACAACATTTATACTTCTTCTTCGAAGTAGCCTTGCTAGCCGATTTGGGTGTCCTCCGAGTCTCTCAATTTAGTCCCCAGATTGTTTGATAATAACGTCGCCTAGCATTGGGACATTTAGTTCCTAATCCAGCCTGATCGTACACGTCATAATCTGCGCAGTTTTTGCTTGGAGGACACGGCTCTTGTGTAGTAGTAGGTGCATTGTAGCTGCAATACCAAATGGAGTCAGCAGTTCCGGGTGCAATGATTGCCTTGTTGTCATACCAATTGTGCAGCTCTTCTATAAAGCGACTTCGTGGACTGGATGATGTGCAAGCACAAAGCAGACTGCTTATAGGCATATTAACCTAGCAGCCGCTCACGCGATAAAACTAGGCATCACGACAGCAGACACCTGCAGGAAATTTAAGGAACCCGGAGTAGCAGAAACTCTAGAACACCTCATCTGCAGCTGCCCAGCAATCGCCACGACAAGACTAAAACATCTGCACTCCCCAAGTTTCACCTCTCTGGAAGAGGCGGCCAAGAGTTCCCCCAAACAACTATTGGCATTTGAAAAAAACGTCAAAGATCCTCCAGGATTTCTAAAGGAAATGGTACCCTAAAAAGCACCCGGCCTCACTAAGGACCTTAAGGTCTATGTGTGGCCCCCTACAAGGGGCCAGCCGGAAATACCTACCTACCTATTCGAAACTGTCCAAAATTATGTTGATACAGATAATATTTATAACTCGAAAGTATAGAGACGCTACCATTGCAAACAAAAAAGTTTTTCTCACTAAAACTATTTTTTCGACCAATCGTTCCTAAGGCAGCTATATGCTATAGTCTTCCGATTTAGATCAATCTTAACAGAATTGTGTGTTGGCATATAATATTGATCAGTAACGAGTTTGGGAGCGACAGCTTTGAAAACAAAAAAGTTTTTCATACAAAGACTTTTTTTTTATAGTTGCCCGATTTTCATAAAACTTTCTGAAATTATGTGAAAGAGAATAGATAATAGAAAACTCATAAGTACTAGGATTGGGAGCGATAGCATTGAAAACAAAAAAGCTTTTCTCACTAAAACTACTTTTTTAACCGAACGTTCCTATGACAGCTATATGCTATAGTCATCCGATCCGGCCGGTTACGACAAATGTGCAGCGTATTTGTACCAAAAGACTTCGTGCGAAAGTTTGGTTACGATAGCTTTAAAACTGACGGAGGACATAGCATAGAAACAAACGGACAGATGGACGGACAGACGGACAGGGCTATATCAACTCAGCTCGTCATGGTGATCAAGAATGTATATACTTTATGTGGTCGGAGATGCTTCCTTCTGTGCGTTACAAACATCTGGACAATTTTAGTATACCTTCTCCAAGGGTATAAAAAAAGATTCGCCCGAAATTTTTAATTGTCTCTTAGAAATCACAGCTCTTATCAATTCCGATCAATCGAATTCGGAAACCTTCTGCGACTCTTCTTCAGGATGACTATATGCGACACATTCAACAGAGTCTTTGGTGACCCTTCTGGTAGACTCTTTTGCGCCTCTTCAAAAAAGCTCTCTTGCGACACTTCCCGAAGACTGTTCCGCGAGTCTTCTGGAAGTATCGCTGAAGCGGCTCACTTTCTACCAACAGACAATCAGAATGCGATATCGCGAGCGATTAAATTAAACTTCTTGGTGAGTCGCCTGCGACTCTTCGGCGATTAAAAATGTTTTTTGCTGGGTTTGTTCGATGAATAAATTGAACATAAAAAACTCTGGCTCAACCGCTCGATGCGCTTGCGGTCAAGCTGAATATATTCATCAACCGCTCGAAGCTTTTCCCGGTATGACGCTGAATATATTCAACGCTGAGTTTTGTTGATTAATTAAATGTGAGTAAGAATTTGTGTGTATGAGGCAATCAAGAAGAAAGTGATTATTGCATTTCTCTGGTTGGGGCGTGCCTGCTCTACTCATTGATCCACATATGCAATTATGCAGATAATTTACTGTTCAAGTCAAATCTCAAGTTAAGGTCTACCGAACCGGCTAACCTCTAGTACCTCATTTAATAGCGTTCAAACCTACTTTACTTTTGTTTTACTAACATTGTCATAGATGTGCTTTATGCACGTAGGAAGTAGCTGAATGTGTGGCCATTTGTACATTGTGTAGATGTATTTTTGCGGTATAATGTCTCCTTGGAATCCGATCCGACTCGCCTCGTTCACTTGATCACTGTGCTGGATCCATTCTCGTGTATGCCCCCCCCGCCTCCCGCTCCACCTCACCCGGGAGCATCCTCCGAGACCGTTTTATTCCTTGAATATAGAATAAAATTCCTTCTCTTTTTTTTTATTACTTCCACACGATCTGTTAACCTAGCCACCCTCCTCATAATTTTCTGCTTTTTAAGCTTGTTTAGTTTTACTCAATTAAAACCGCCCACACTAGCAAAACGCACAAGTGTAGAGACGAAAATATGTTTTACATATTTCACACCTCGAAACATAAACTCGCGTACTTGGTGCTTTCTGACCGACGCGGCAGCTTTAGATGACTTTTGAACCCACTCCGAAAACCGCGAAATCAGCGAAGTAAACATTTTATGACTTGACGCGAAGTTCATTTCAAGCGCGTGATCAACTTGGCAACGCTCTCACCTCCCTAACACTTAGCTACTCTTTTTCCGATTTGTCAAAAGTTCCTCGAAACTTTAACGGGGCAAGCCTGTCGCTATACACATACATATATGTGCTGATAAGGGTCGATTTCGCATAATCTAACCATTATTCTCTTTCTCTCTCTCTCTCTCTCATTCTCTTGGTCGACCGTTACAGCTAAAGGTTGGCCTCAGTATCAAGCCAGTGACTAGAGCGAGGAGAAGGTCGTTCCCTGTGCGGTCCGCATTTAGAATTAAAAAAAAGAGCCACCAAGATGACATCACGAGTGCGTCACTGCGTTCGACTGGGCATTATTGTGCTGGGCATATTTTGCATAGCCAGCGGCATATATCTGTTCCGCAATTGGATTGACATATTTACACGCATGCGCGGCAAGGTAAGTTGCAAATCTTATCTTATCTAGACGGATACACAGTCGGTGTTTTTTTTTTATTTTTTGCAAATTGGAAAATGTGCAAAAGGTCAACTAAGCTGTCTGTCGCTTCGATTTCTGATTTGCATATAATTTGGAGCGTGGATCTAATTGTCTGTTGATTGAATATGATTGAGTTTCAACTAATAAAAAAAAAGAGATTGCCGGCAGGTGTTTCAACCAGATAAGATACAACCAGTTATATATAAATACATACAAATATTACATTTACTTTGTGTGCTAAATTTTAGGGAAACTGACTAATCAAATTTAGTGTTTAAATTGATAGTCCGCATCATTAATCATTTCCATTATGAATCATAAGGAACAGCTGCATGATTTGAAGCATTGTTAATATTAAGGCCAGCAGCGGAAATATGTTTTCCTTCCAGTCTTACCCACAGCACTTCGTGTTCGTATCTTATCACCAATTCACAGAACAAAAACAAACAAAAAATATAGAAATTCAAATAATTTAGCTATTGATTAGCTGCCATTATAGCCGATTAGGAAATTTTGTTTTCTTTTTGTTCTGCGCAAAACATTCATAAAAGGATTACGGTTAAATGTAATACTGTAATACTGTCAGGTGTTGGTCAGCCAATGCGCACCTGTTCGCCTCATTTATCAGCTTTGGTTTAGTCATTTCCTGCTCCAATTATAAAGATTATTATAAAGTTTTTTTTTTTGGGAACAGTTACAAACACTGAAGTCTTGGCTAGGGCCTGACAATGATTGATTGCTCAAAACACTTACACACATGACTTTGGGGAATTTGCACAGATAACAAATGCGTTGAGGAACAAATGCATTTATATGTATGAGATCATCATTACTTGAACAACGAGAGCATTCACTGCCGCATTGAGTTCTAAATTCAATGTCAATAAACTCTGGTAAAGAAATATTTGTCTCTACATATATTTCCTGTTATTTATTCAAAGAATGTTTGAATCATTGTTTCGGCTGCATGTTTTATCTGCCACTTGTGATAAAACAAAAAAATTCCCCAACTAATATAGAACACCCTTTCGGCTCTAAAGACTTTAATACTTGATTCATACAGGGTGTTATAAAATAAATGTTTATTGAAATTTTGTATACCCTTGCAGAGAGTTGTCCAAATGCTTGTAACACATAGAGAGGCATGAGTCATTTTGGAGTATTTCTTAAATCGCAGATGAAATTATATTTTTTTAATCATCAAAAGGGCTCGAAATAGACTCATCAAGGGTATGCTTGTCAAAATGATCTTTCAAATGCTAGGTAAAAAAGATAAACTTTAGGAACAGATACAACACAATAACAAAAAGCTTGCCAATAAGATGAATCGGACTGACTTCTGTAGACTCATCCATCAGAAGACTAAATTTTGAGTTTCCAATGTCGAATTTGAAATCTTCCAATAAGTGTGTTGCCAAAACGTTGTTGTTGTTGTTGTGGTAACGACTGGGTCGAAAAGTATGTACGTGGTATGGAATGAAAAGAAGAAAGAGGAAGGTGGCTGCCTCAATAGGATTGGACCATAGTGTGTTGGGTGTTAGCGTGATGGCTTTAAGCGGGCATTTAGGGCATATATCCGTTATATCTGGTAAAGGTGGACACTATCGATATTACTATCGTCACTATCGATGGTTGGGCGCTATCGAGACACCATCGATGGCAACCCTGCACTATCGATAGTGTTCGATAGTTTTTCTTAACGCTTGACGTCCTACAGAAAAGAGCGTATTTGGCAGCTGCAGCATTCCGAGTATTGTTATAAATTTTAAATTAATTAAGCATCATCCAGATAAGCGTATGAAAATGTTTCCGACATAGATAAGTTCCCTACTTGATTAAAAAAAGTTAATATTTGATGTATGTTTTGATTTGAAGTGTTAAAAGTTTATTTTTCATCAGTGCCAAATCGAGCTCGTCAATCTATCTCACCAAATACTGCAACCCAGTTCGAATTTAACTTCCTTTCGAACTGGAAAAATAACAGTCGAAATGATTTACAGCACATAGTAGTATAGTATATATATTTTTGAACATTGAATAAAATAGTACATCGTTAAAGTAACTGGCTTTACAAAGCTTCTTTCTATTTACAAAATATTTAAAAAGAAAACAGACTTGACTACAAAGACGCATAATAAAACAGTGAGAAAGTCGGTCAAGCCCGACTATAACATACCAGAGCTGGGAATGCTGATTAAAATTTTTTTCAATTAGTTAATTTTACATGGCTAAATACTGAAGCACTAATCAATCATTTGATTTAAACAGTTGAACTTTTCAATTACCATTAAATCTCCGGTTGAATATGCTTACATTTTAGCTCAACTGTTTTTTCCATTCAATTAAATTTTAATTAACATTTTCACTAAATTTAGAATTAGTTGAAAGTTCAAGCTTTAAGTCACTATTAATGGCAATTCTTGAACCCAGTCAAGTGCCAGCTGAATTTTATTTATTTATTTCCTTCCATTAAAATTTAGTCATATATTTCCCCTTCCAGCTTCAATTTCTTAGAGAAATTTCCTTAAATAAATTTTCAATTGGGATTTTGACACCAGCCAAAATTTAATTCGAGAAATTTCCCTTACATTAAATTTTCAATTGGACTTTTCACAACCAGCCAAAATTCAATTGGGGATTTTTACTTCAATTGAATTTTCAATTTGGGACTTTTCACAACCAGTCAAAACTAAATTGAGAAATTTGTGTAAAAACAAAGCTACTGTGTTCAAAATATTATTTGAACGCTGAAGTCTTGTATTTTTTCCTAGTTTCAATGGCCAATAACCGACTTGTAACACAATATAGATAAGCGATACCAACGTAATTTAAACAATTTAAAATGCATCAAAATAAAAATCGTTTGGATATTGACGTGATGAAGCGTCAAAATACCAAGATTTTGATCTTGGGCATACGAGTATTTATTTTTCAGCAGAGAACAATTTGGTGAAAACCTTTTGCAGGTACCGCGGCGTTGCTACGCCCCATTTAGAATTTTAAAACAAAACGAAGAAATGACCCTTACTTGTCAATTGCCAATTTAATTCTTCACGATAATCTGAACTTATTTAAAATTCCTCGGCGGGATTTTTCATCCGTTTGATCGACAACTTTTATTTACCTGTCTTCTAAGAACAAATTGTCGCTTATATGCAATCCAATGATAGATAAAATATATTATTAATAATATATTGTTGTTCGTGAGCCACAAACACTCGGCCCTGAGCTGTGAGCCACAGTCGTGAGCTGGGGAGCCAGCAACCGGCTCTCGGCTTGAGCCATAGCGCACGTGAGCCGCTCGGCTCGTGAGCCCCAGCTCTCTGTTCTACGCTGGGAGCCACAGACTGTGTGGTTCGCGAGTTATTCTTACCTATTTACCATGACTGCCGACTTTAAAAATCGCGTAATAATACCAATGAGGATTCAAAATAGTAAAAAAATGAAGAACGTTAACACCAATCAAGTAAAAAATCCAGGCAGGATCAATGCTTGAGCGCAATTTGAAGCTAACGGATCTCCATGGTAATAAGACCGCTAATTACTTAAGAAACTCTTTCTTCAATTTTGCATAAATGACCACACATAATAACATTGCCCTGTTTATGACAATACTGAACCGCGATAAACACCTTGAAGACCAATGCTAAAGAATATGGTCAAGATCATAAGAATCGTTTTAAACCACTTCTCTCCGTTACCGACAAACCAATAAATCGCTCAAAAATACCAAAGAGGATCAAAAATAGTAACAATCCAAACAAATTGTACTCCCTATCAAGTGAAATGCTAGGATCAATGCATAAGAGCCATTCGCAGCTAATGGTTCTCCATGGTAATAAGACCGCTAATTACTAAATAAACTCCTTTCCAATACCACAAATTATAATAACACAGTCAAAGATTATGACACTACTGAACCGCGATATACACTCAGAGGACCAATGCTAAGAATATAAAGCCAAGATCACAAGGAACATTTCAAACCACTTTCCGTTACTGGAAACTTCCCGACGGTCCCGTAATTGCATATGAAAATTTGGCACATTTATGTTAAACATACTTCTGTACCTCTCTCTCTCTCACTTTCTCTCTCTCTCTAAGATTGTGCGGCGTTGGTTGTGAAAGGATGGGTGGGTGGCGGAAAGATTCATTTTTTGCTCATAACTTGAGAACCGTTCATCCGATCTTTATCATTTCTTCGATTCATTTTGCTAATTACTAACTATCTCTAGAAGGTACGAATCGTCTATCTTTAAAACTGTAGGAGATATAACGTTTTTTCCAAATTGCGGGGGCGGGAGGGGGGCGTGGCCAAAATTTGAAACAAACTTGATCTGCGTGCAGATAAAAGAAGCATTTGTCCCATACATGTCAAACCTCTATCTCTTACCATCTCTGAGATCTAGGTGTTCATACAGACAGACGGACGGACGGACGGACAGACGGACAGACGGACATGGCTAAATCGACTCGGCTGTTGATGCTGATCAAGAATATATATACTTTATATGGTCGGAAATGATTCCTTCTGCCTGTTACATACATTTGCACGACTTTAGTATACCCTTTTTACTCTACGAGTAACGGGTATAAAAAATGAACGTAGTTTTCAACTTGGTTTATGAAAAAAACCGTCTGTTGAACTGTACCGAATAAATTAGTTAATCGTAACTTAAATTGTAGGTAAATTAGGTTAATTTACTAAAAATCTCCATTAATGATCCTCCAACGATATTTTGTAGCTTCCTGAATAAATGCTGCCAATGCCGCCCAGCTCTCTCCATTTAGGACTCGTTTAGTCTCCTCTGCTGATAAAATGCTTCGATTGAAGTGTAGCAACCGAATCTCTGCTAGTATGGGGCAAATTGACAGAAAGTGTTGGATGTCCTCTCGTTCTCTCAGATTACAAAGGCTACATTCCAGAGATCCAACTTGCCTGTATGGAGTTGCATTGAGGCTAAGCGTTTCGCACCTGGCTCTACAAATCGCACTAATTCGGGAAATGCCCAAATCATCGTTAAAGTAATTCCGATCACCCAGATTATGCAAAAGTGATTTGTACATTAACCGCTCGTTACTGGCTCTGGCCTGGTCTATAAACATTTCCCTTTCCACTTCGCTAATATTGCTGATGATTTCCGCGTGTGAATGCTGCCAATGCAAGGGGTTCTCCAATTGTATGACGCAGTTGCAATCATTTGCCAGTTCCTTCCAGGAAGAGAAACAGCCCGTTTCTTCTAAAAGCATCTGTTTCGCTATGAGCTTCGGCATCCTTGTATCGGGCATTTTCATAACTTTTGACATATAGTCAAAATGTCTTTGCAGCGTATAAGTATACAGCGAGGACAGCCCCGTTTCTATGTAAATAACATAATTGGGTGTGTTGAGTGGAAGTCTGAAGACTTTCTTAATAAAGAAGGTTAGAAGACGCTCTACATCCGGATACCGCAAGTAACCCCAAATCTCTGCTGCATAGCTCTGAATAGACCGCACTGCAGCAAGAAAGAGTGCATACTTGATACTTGGCTTAACGTTCTCTCTACCCAACAACGCTTTCCATGAGCAGTTGATAGCTATTTTGGACTCTTTCAGTTTCTCCTTGATATGCTCCGTAAAAGACATATTTGCTGACAAGAGAACTCCCAGGTACTTGTATCTTCTGACTATTTCGAGTGGGACACCCTCCATGTTCCAGGTTTCATTTCGAGCCCATCGGCCTCCACCTGCCCTGACGACCATTATCTTCGATTTCTCCGTATTGATTTGCAGACTCCACTGGTAACAGTACTCCGTGACTTTGTTGATCATTTGCTGAAGCATGTGCGGACTGTCGGCCAAAATACACATGTCGTCGGCATACATTAGCGTCTTAATAGTTTGGCCCGCTATTGTTACTCCTCCGGGCAGGTTATCAGTGATATCGTCTACATATAATGAGAAAAGTAAAGGACTCAATATGCAGCCCTGTCTGACTCCAGTATTGGTTTCAAACCAATCCGAAATTGTGGTTCCATCCCATACTGCGGCACTATTATCTGCATATAGATTTTGTAACGCACACAAAATTTTAGTGGATAGGCCCAAGTTGCCAAGTTTGTAGAAGAGACTTCTCCGGTTCACTGTATCGAAAGCAGCCTTAAAGTCGATGAAAAAATATACAACTTTTTACCTTTCTGCAGGAAGGAATTCGATATGGCAGTAAGAGCGAAAATGCTGTCTATAGTCGAATAGCCTTTTCGAAAGCCAAACTGGCACTCGCTGAGCGCGTCAGAATCCTGTACCCAACTTCTTAAGCGGCTAAGAAGAACTCCTGAAAATATTTTCATTACTACATTTAAACAAGAGATGCCTCTGTAGTTGTTGTACAGCACAGTATCTCGTAGAAAGATATGTCTCATCACAGGATATTTAAAGTTGCTTATTCAACAAAATAAAATTTTGTTTATGAAGCCGAGTCTAAAAGCAAAAAATGTTGGACCCATTCAGTAGATAATTCTGATTTGCGATTACTGACTTGCAATTTCTAATGAATCTCTGCTGAATGGCTTGATAGCAGACTTTAAGATATCCTATGGCCTGAGCACTTTTTATCAACAGAAAAACAACTCACACAAATCAACTTCAATCAATAGACGATTTCATGTTAATGTTTAGACAAAGAAAGCCAGATCTTCCTTTTCAGCTAAAATTATTGCCAATCGCAATCGGCAATCACATAATCATAAAACCCAAATTGCAAATCGAACTATCTGCTGAATGAGCCAACAAAATGACCAACTTTGTGACGTGCAGTCCTGTTGATTTAAAAATATGATATGTTTATGCTCACTGATTCCAAACTGTTTTCGGTTTAGCTCCATCAGCTCTTATTTCCAAGATATGGCGGAAAAACAAAAAAGTTGAATTTTTTGACACTCTAGGATTTATGGAGGCCACACTAGGCATAATATTTGTTTATGAGCTATTTGCGATAAAGTACATATCAATGAATTTCTTAAAATCAAAGGCTCTTTTATAAGTACAGCGGAAAGTGTCTAATTTGGCCTTTAAAGACAAACATCTTTTGACTTAGGGCATTTTTATAAAAATAAATCATCCCGTTTAAGCTGGTGCGGTTATTTGACAATTATTTTCTCCATCTGAGCATATGGCCAAACATATGATCTAATTTTGTGATTTTTATGGAATTATAATCAGTTTATTTGGCAAGTTATAACCTGTTAAAGACAAAATTCATTGTTAAATTTATGGGAGGAAAACTAGATTGTCACTCTAAATCTGTATAGGAACTGTAAAGAGGCTACTTGATTAGGCATAAAATGTTGTATGTTTACATGTAGATAAGTTATATTTTGAAACAAGTAGCCTTTTCACAGTTCCTATAAAATTTTTTACTGACAATTTAGTTTTCCTCCCATAAATTTAAATATGTATTTTCGTCTTTAACAGGTTATAACTTTGCCAAATGAACTGATTAAAATGCCATAAAAATGACAAAATTAGATCATATGTTGGACTATTTGCTCAGATGGCAAATATATTAATCCAAGAACCGCGCTTGCCTGAACGGGATGATTGATTTAGATAAAAATGCTATAAATCGAAAAATGTCTGACTTTAGAGGCCAATTTAGACTCTTTTCACTGTACTTCCAACGCGCCTTTGATTTTTACAAAAAAATGCATTGAAGTGTACTTTATCGCAAATAGCTCATAAACGCACATATTTTTTCCTTTTTCCACCACAAAAAACCAAAGGGCCAAAAATTTCTCAATATCTTCTGGATTAACGCGAGCAAGATAAATGTATCATTATGAGAATCGAAGCTTAGCTTGGCCCCTTTGGGGCTGTACAGCCAATTTTACATTTTACAAGATAACTGTTTAGCTGCCTACTCTTTCCGGAGCGTAAATGTGGGAGCGTCGTTCTTTTTGATCTGGGTAGGGTTCTCTCGCTCGGGTCTATAGGGTCCAAAACGTTCTTGATGATGTGGGTGCACTAAGACCTGCCAAGTTTTAGTTGCCCAGCAGCTGAACAGGCTTTAAACTGTTGCACACACAGTTGCTCCAAGTGGTCAGCTGTTGCTGTTGTGCGTCGGCTACATATAGGCGAAATGCCGCTTCCTGCTCCTCTGGTTTTTGTACTTTTCTTTCCAAAATCTTTCTTATTCTTCCTGCTAAGTCTACCCGCCATTTCTAAGAACTCCAGACCAAACTTCTACAGAATTTCGATAGGAATTTCTAAGAAGAAAGAAAAAGTTGTTCCCCGCTGATTACTTTTTTCAACAAACACATTTTTGGAAATTTTTTGCTTTTTGGACACCATTTTTATGGAGCTTTGAAATAAGCAATTGGAATTTCCTATATTCTTGAAATTCTTGTCACACATGGAGGAATCAAATTGGATGCATCAAACACATAGATTGGTTGAAAAGCTACAAAATATTCTAAAATTTTAATTTTTATTTAACTTGAAACGCTAGATCTACTCGTATGTCCTTGATTTCCTCTTTACTCATAAACCCTCTGTAGGCTTAATTATTCTATATAAAATGCCACTGAAAATTTATATATTCATTTATTCTTTGTTCCAGGAAATGGCCCTCAGTCCCACCTCCAGATCATTTGATGGCTGGAAGATCTCACCCATGCCACTGGATTTCGATGTCTACCTCTTTAATTGGACCAATCCGGAGGACTTTTATGTTGGTTCTGGCAAAAAACCACGTTTCGAACAGCTGGGTCCATATCGCTTTCGGGAGAAACCCGATAAAGTTGACATCAACTGGCATGATGCCAACTATTCGGTTTCATTTAACAAGAAATCATATTTCTACTTCAATGCTGAGGGTAGCAATGGCAGTTTAAGTGATGTGATTACTTCAGTCAATACCATTCCACATGTAAGTTCTAAACTAAAACTTGGGAGTACTTTGAATAAGATAAACAATCCTTTTTAACCGCAGGTCGCTGCACGGCGTCTACCAAATAATATTTTGGCTAGGGGAGGCGTTAATCTTTTCAATATATGGAACAACCAGCTGGTGAGCTCCACAAAAACGGCAGAGGAATGGCTGTTCAAGGGCTTTGATCATCCCTACATTACCTCGGGCAAAAAATTTTTTCCCGGTGAAGTGCCCTATGAGAGAATGGGCTTACAATTTGGACGCAACGGCAGTGCGGACTTTGATGGCTACTCAAATATGTTCACCGGAGCCGATGACATATCCAAAATGGGTCAGATTTATACGTGGAATAACTTAACGCAGACTCCCTTCGAGGGTGCCTGTGGCAAAGTCATGGGCTCCATGGGTGAATTTTTCCCACCCAATTTGGAACCCCAGGATACTGTTTATATGTACATGCCGAGAATGTGTCGAGCGGTGCCCTTGGACTATACCGAGACTGTGGTGGTGCATGGTGTGACCGCTTACAAATACAGCGGCACCGAACATGCCCTGGACAATGGCACCCTGTATCCAGAGACCAAATGTTTCTGCGTGGAGGGCAAATGCGAACCGATGGGTGTGATTAATATTAGTCCATGCGCGTTCAATGCTTCGATGTACATGTCATTTCCGCATTTCTATAAAGCGGATCCCATCTATTTGGAGAATGTCGAGGGTCTGCAACCGGACAAGGAGAAACATGAATTCTTTATGGCCTTGGAACCAAATGCGGGCGTACCCATGGATGTGGGCGGTGGTTTTCAGTTAAATTATCTCATGGAGCCGGTACCTGGAATCAAGTGAGTAGACAAATGATAGTTTTTCCAATATTGTTAACGCTTGCTTTCACCGTACAGCATCTATGAAAATGTGCCGCGCGTCATGATGCCCATGATGTGGTGCGAGGAGCGTGTTCGCGTCTCGGAAGAAATTGCCACCGATGTTGCCCTGGTTCCTCTAATTGTACTTCTTGGCCAGATAGTGACTGGAATTCTACTTGCTGGTGGCCTTATTTGCACCTGTTGGTATCCCACGCGACAGGTGACCCATCTCTGTCATGGCGATCCCAAGGCCAAGGCGGCTGCACTGCGCCCGCTCACAACATTTGGTGGAAATTCGCCCGCATCATTGCAAGTGCCCACACCGTCAACATTGTTCCGATTGAAAGACAACAACCCTCAGAACGAGCGGATAGGAGTTCGTCTGCTGGACTACAGGCGCAATTCCAGCGTACTCGAGGAACCCACACAGCGCCTGATTAATGAAACGGACTCTCCCGATGTGATAGTTAGATAAGACCTAATTTTTTATTTTCTGTTACAATCATCCAAATGCCCAAGACTCATAAATCGTTATCTAGCTTAGGATAAGAGTAGAAAGTGTGATGAAGCCATTTTGCCTTAGCCTTACCATCCAAACCAACCCGCCATTTCATCACATCACATCCATAGATGTAAATTCCCTCATAATATAAAATGAGAGAGATTAAGAAGATTATTTATTTTAGTGCCAAAAAGAAAAAAAACACTTAAACCTAAACAAAAGTCATTACCTAATTGCCCATTGTTGAAAGTTAAAGCTGCGCACGTCCAAAGTATTTCTATATTATACATATATATATATATTTTTGTAATTCTAGATTTTAAACTATTTTCCAATGAAGTGATAAAAAAACCAATTTATGTACATATATACAATAAAAGAGGTGAGTTCGATATAGGCTAGTTTAAAAATCTGCTGCTAAGCCAAAAAAATGTGAATACCCCCACAATATGTTCTAAAAATTCCTTATAATTATACGTAATAAAAGTGAATTTATATGAAAACCAAAAGAAAATTGTTACCAGGAACTTTATTGACAAGCATTTATTTTTCCCCCCAATTTTGATGGTCGATTTTTGTTTTTTGGTGTATTGATGTTGACGTACAATGCGCCTTAATTTTTAAGTAGCCCATGCGACACCAAGCCGAGGCTTGTTCCGAACAGTTACTAACTTGTGACAGGAGAACACAAAGGAAAATCATAAAGAAATGGTTAACTTAGGGATAAATAAGTTAAAATAGTAGTTTATAAAGCAGGAAGAGAAGCTACCGAGTCTATTGTAATCAGCACACAAGACACGACACGGTTCATTCAAGGCATAGTAAGTAGTACAGCGATAAAGTGATACGCGGATTGAATTACGAGTCGACTTTACCATTAATTAGTCTATGTTTAAAGAATACCCCAATCATAATGCTACGGTTAATTAGGAAGGGAAGGCTAATAAAAAAGTCTACTGGAGTACGATGGTAAACGGACCTCACCACGAAGAAGCCCTCAATAAGAATTGCTTTTGCACAGACTCGATTCTGTCTTGGTGTGTCGATTATTACGCAGACCAGACACACATGACTCAATAACACTGTGGAACACTCAAAATAGCCTGGAAACGGGACCAATAAATTGTGAACAAGAGGTAAAAATAAAAACCCAACCCCCTTTTTTTTTATCATTAATGGCACATCTATACTATCAACACACAGTTACAACATCTGTTGCTGGTCAAATAAAGATGAGATCTAAAATTTTGGAAAATTCACCAAAGATGAAGGGAATCACCACAATTGTTATACCAAATGCCCGCCTCCAATGGATAAGCGGTTAGTACCCCGCCCATAGAGGTCCAACTTAGAAAATCGGATTAATGGAAAACCATTCGATAGAATTTTGTAAGATTATAAACATATTGAGATGCTGACCAATAAAATGAGTCCTCAAGAGATGGTAACATTCATCGAAAAAACCGCGATGGTACCACATTTGAAAGCACCCATTATCGAGTCAATATAGGCAATAAACTAGACATAAAAATAGACCGAACTGCGTTGTCAGTTTTACCAACGAAGCCTTGGTTCGCGGTTTATAGGCATTTTTTTACTGGCAATAGCCTTAGAACAACATTTACCATTTAGGTAAAACAAGTTTCACTAAAATTATGAAATTAATCTTATTAGTAGAGTGCTTCATTTCCAGCAGAAAAACAGATCATGTCATTAAAATTCAATTAAAGGCATCTTAACGTATTGCGGTTTGTCCACCAAAGACATTTTGAAACAAAATTTTACTTTTTCCTAGTGCAAATGACGAATTTTATTCATAGAATTTTTTTCATAATTTTCGAGACGCCCTTGATACCCAAGTGGTCAATGTTGCTCTGAGGCAATTGCTTGTGCAAAGATACCCATAGCCCGCGAGCTAAGGCTTCGATGGTGAATCTAAAAACGCAGTTCGGTCTATTTTGATCTCTAGTTTATGGATTATATGAACTCGGTAGTGGGTGCTGTCAAATGTGGTACCTACTATCGCGGTTTTTCGATGCATGTTACCATCTCTTAAGGACTCATTTTAATGGTCAGTATCTCAATATATTTTAAATCTAAAAAAATTTTATCGAGTGGTTTTCCATTAAATCCATTTTCTAAGTTAGACCTCTATGGGCGGGGTACTAACCGCTTATCCATTGGAGGTGGGAATTTGGTAGAACAATTGTGGTGATTCCCTTCATCTTTGGTGAATTTTCCAAAATTTTAGCTCTCATCTTTATTTGACCACAAACAGATGTTGTAACTGAGGTTGTAGATAAATGTGCCCAATAAACGCGAGACTTCACGTTAGAAAAACTGGGTATAGTTGCTACCTTTTACCTCTAGTTTCACAATTTATTGGTCCCAATCCCAGGCTATTAAATAAGTTGAATTTTGTTCCACAGTGTAATAAGACGACAAGAGAATCTTCCAGAATAGGACGGAATCCAGAATCTTCGTCGTATAGAGATCATCAAATTCCTAAATAAGCCCAAGAATACTCCTGGCCTTATTAACAGTATTAGTAACATGATCATGTGGCTTCGGCGTCATCCCGGCTAAAACGGAATTAGTTCTTTTCACCAGAAAGTACAAAATTACTGATCTAGTTCCTCCTAAAATCAACGGAGTAAGCCTTGTATTTAGTGACAATGCCAAATACTTGGGGGTCATTCTGGACAAAAAACTATTCTGGAAGGACAACATAAATGAACGTACAAAAAAGGCAACTGTAGCTCTTTACGTGCAGAAAGGCAATTGGCCGCAAATGGGGTTTTTCACCCTCCATAGTACACTGGCTGTACACAGCCGTTGTACGCCCCATACTACTCTACGGAGCACTAGTATGGTGGCCAGCACTCGGGAAACAATCTATTCTGAACAATCTCACCAAAGTACAGAGAAGTGCGGAGATATGTATTAGTGGCGCTCTGCGAACCACACCAACGGAAGCGCTTAACACTATTTTTTACCTTCTACCACTAGACCTTGTCGCAAAACAACTGGCTATCACAACAGCCTTAAGACTAAGGGAATCCTCACTCAATTATACTCGAAGACAAAACGGGTATACCACTAACTACAGATTACTGTATACCAAAAACGACGTTCGACAAATTATACATCGTTTATATCCCAAGCCGACATGAATGGGAAAACCCCCCCACAGTAGAGCTAACGCCATCAACATTTACACTGATGGATCAAAGGTCGAAGAAAAAGTAGGAGGGGGCCTGTTCTCCCTCAACCTAGACCTAAATTTATCGTTCCGCCTTCCTGACCATTTTAGTGTGTACCAAGCGGAAGTGGTAGCCATCCAGAAAGCTGCCACCTACCTTAGCACACTCACGGTCAAAGAAGGCAACAAGTTTATATACTCTGACAGTCAAGCTGCCCTCAAAGCACTTGACTCTAATACAAACAATGCTAAAACACTTACTAAGTGTCGATTATCTCTCAACGAGATCGCACGACATTTTAGTATACACCTTATATGGGTACCTGGACACCCCAACATAGAAGGTAACGAGTCTGCGGACAAACTGGCCAGAATAGGAACCACCATCGAGCTCCTTTCATTTTTTTCAAAATTGCGGGGGCGGGAGGGCCGTGAAAACAAACTTGATCTGCCTGCAAGAAGATAAGAAATTTATGTTCCATACAAGTCAAATCTCTATCTCTTATCATCTCTGATATCTGTTTGTTATATATCGACTATATCCACTGTTAATGATTTTGATTTACATTTACATAAGCAGTCTTTCGGACCGGTTTGCAGCCTTGACAGCCATTAATAATTTTTTGGAAATAAAAAAACTGACGTGGCCGAGTTTGTATGGAATATCCCATATAAAGGCAAGCAGTGTAAATTCCAAATGCACGCGCTTATATCAAAATCTCCAGAGATTTCTGGAACACATGCGTATATGAAAACTATACACAATGTAGAACACGATAAAGCGGGATTTTTTTCTTTATTAAGTCAAAAATCGTATTTTATACCCTTGCAAAGGGTATTATAATTTTGTCCAGAAGTTTCGATCCTTTAAAGTAGATTTATTCTTGATCAGGTCGACGGGTCGAGTCGATTGAGCTTTGTCTGTCCGTTGGTTTGTCTGTTGCTATTACTAGTCTCTTATGTCGGAATCGACCTGATCGGATGACTATATCTTGTAACTCCCATAGGAACATATATATATATATATTTAAAAATTGGAATTTAATTTGCTATAAAAAAAGACTCGATATTTTTTCAAAGGTTAAACATTTATTGGAAAGGTTGGTTCATGTCATTTATTTATGAAAAACAATTTTGGTCAAATGATCACCTCGGCTGACTTAGCAGAAGCCCATTCGATCCACTCAATTTTTGAGAACATTTTTAATTGTTTCGTCACGTATGACAGCAATAGCAACTCGAACCTCGTTCTTCAACTCACCAATTCTTTCAGGATTGTTTGCATAACATTTGTCCTTGACCGCTCCCCAAAGATAATAGTCTAACGGTGTCAGATCACAGCTTCTTGGCGACCAATTTACATCTCCATATTTGCTGATTATTAAATTTTCTAAGAAAGGGCGCAGAAGATCGATTGTGGCGTGCGCTGTGTGGCATGTAGCGCCGTCTTGTTGAAACCAAATATCGTCCAAGTCTTCCGCTTCAATTTCCTCGAAGAATCGATCACTTAGGTGGCTTCTTCTTCATTTTCAAAGAAAAATGGAACAATGATGCCTCGAGATCAAAATCCGCACCAAACAGTGACTCGTGGTGGGTGCAATTGGTTTCTCGACGATGATATGCAGATTTTTTGTGGTCCAGATGCGACAATTTTGTTTCCGAGGTGGAAATGTGCTTCATCCGAAAAGATGATTTTTCGGTAAAATCGCTCGCTTCGCGAATTGATCCACAAATTAAGTTTTCGGAATATTTTTTTTGTTAGTTTATTTCTTTCTAATTTCGCACAGTTTAAGTCGAGGCCTCACCACTTTGGAAATATGTTTTTAGTCTTTCCATACTAGCGATTTGGTGAGTTGAAGTGAATGACAAATTTAACTAGCGATTTAACTAGCGATTTTACTAGCGATTTGGTAAAATGCTAATTTAATAAACTCAACATATTAAATGTTTAATTTTTTTGATGTAGATTATTCACAAATTGAACACCCTTCAGGAATCTACAAGGCTTATTTTAATCAAAAAAAATTAAGTGTGCATTTAAGCAAATCGCCGACTCATGAGTGCGCGATTTGCAAATCACTCGAAAACAGGCTCTGTGGCAGGGCGAAATCAAATTCAAGCGAATTTACAGCGAAATTGATTTCTGTGGCACCCCTGATAATAATATTTCTAAGACTGCTGGACGGGCCCGACGCTGTGACTCTTACCTGAAGAATACTCCCAAAGAGCACCCTAAAGAATGTATGTATGTAGCCCCAATATTGAATTTTAAAATAAAAAAATATTATTAATTTCTATGAAATGTTCACTAAAAGGGATGAGTTTAAGTTTTACTATATTTTTAAAATCATTTTCTAAATTGGGCTAATGGGTACGTTCCTTTGGAACTGCTTTGGCATGTGATGCTTCACACATTCTAATAGCACTGGTGCAGGATGCTATGCTAAATACGTTCTAGTAGCACACGTTCTGAATGCTTTCTTTTTGGAAACCATGCCAGCATGCGTGCAAATACCACTGCCACGAGAACGCCATGTGACAGCGTGCAAATGGAAACTAAAGTTGGAAGGGAGAGACGAGCGTTTTCACGAAGTTTAACCTACAACAACAACCCATGAAAAAGTCCCTTCTATTAGAACAGTACCTGCTGCGTTCCGCCCCTGTACAAAACCGAATGGAAGATTGCAGGTTTTTGCAACTACTTCTTGGTGCCAAAAGTTCTATGCCAGATGGGCTTCTAGCAAGCACTGGGGGTCTGCAGTTATTGCTGAATTTTCATATAGATCATTGAAAATAAGTTTGAACTTAACCCTACGATGGCCCTCTGCGCGACCTGGACTACATCTAATTGTAAATTTTTTGGAAAAACACCGTGACAAAAAAACAAACGTTTCCTAAGCTAACAATATTTCCTTTTTTTGATAAATTTCCGACCGTTAATCCAACGGTTAGCAAAACATCAGAAAACGCGTTTTTCGCTGTCGTTTATCATTTTATAGCACCTTTTCTTTTTTCTTTTTCTTTCTCTCCTTTTTACCCGTCTTCTTTGCCTTTTTCCCTTTATCTTTTTTTTTTTATACTTTTTATTTTTATTTCTCCTTTTTCTTCCCCCCTTTTTTTATCCGAACATTACCCGGAATTTCTTTTCATTTCTCCCTCTCTCTCCTATTTTTGTTCCTTTTTTTTTTCCTTTTTTTCCTTTTTTTTTTCCTTTTTCTCTCCTCTTTTCTTTTCTCATACTCCTCTAATCTTTCTTCCATTTGTTCCTCTCTTCTTCTGTAAATTTTGTATCTTCTGGGCGATTCACCCGTGCCACAAATCATCTCAAAACTTGATGCTGATGCCATTTTTTGGAAAACCCACAAATAATTGACTTTAGTTCCAAAATCGTCTACCATTCATTTACACTAGGTCTGCGCAGTAACCTGTTGAGTCAATTAGTCAGGTTGAACTCTTTTATACTTATAAATAAGGTCGGAAATAAATATTTCTATGCGTTGCAAGCTTCAGGGCAAAATTATAATACCCTTTTCAAGGGTGTAAAAATTAACGCTTTTTCAAACTTAAAAAATTGAAGTTCGCTGCGCTACCATGGCCACATGGCCACATGGCCCACCATGCCATGTGGGCTTGCTCAAAAGTTCCATTTCTTATCTTAAAACTTTCCAACATAATGGCCATACATTTCGACAATCAATGCCCTGTGGAACTATTATTTTTAATGTGAATTGGCTGTACTGGACTGTTAATGCTCAAATACATAATGATTCATTTTTATGGAAATTCCATCATGTGACTCAGCCACTGCCTCCACTGGTCTAGACTTAGACTGTTCAGAAAATCTTTCGTGGATTCAGTATAAATTGAGCCGCGTCGCTGGTCGCTTGTCCAAAATGTAGATTATAAAAAAAATACATACACTTTGCTTACTTTGGGCAACAAGTTGAATGCAACTTGCGGCTACCGAGTGGGAATAAAGATTTTTACGAAAATTCAAAGACGATTAATGTAAAGAATGTAATTAAAACAAAAGCAAAATTGAACGGTTTTTGTGAACAAACATAAGAACTAACAATTACAAGTTGGACTTATCATACGTGAGTGGATTAGATGTCACATTGGAAAACAACGTAGACTTGGAATTACTTTTAAAAATGGACTCCACCCAAAATGAATCAAAGGTCATGCCTTTGTGCCTATTATTCAAAATCTAAAGGCTTTTGAAATTAGTGAAATGGAAAATTATGTGGATATGCTTTCGGAGTCTCACAGTGGAAAAGTTACCGTTTACGAGCAGGACACTCACATTGCAAACGGACCAACGAATATGAAAATATGATTTGAAATAAATAACAATACCAATTAAATGTCAAACATTATGAAAATGTTTACCTATGGAAGAATCTGAAAAACTTGGAGTCAATTAAATTTGAAGGACCTTGAAGCGGCTCTTACAAAACAATGGGAATTCCTAGTGAACTACTTCAAAATCAAAATAAGTTTACTGAGCTTATTTTCACAAACTTGATAATTGAAAAACTCAATGTGGCAAACTTTGAAAACTGGACGAATTTAAAAACATTGGTTTTTTTGTGGCACAATGGTTGAGGATCAAACATTTTTAAGGTGGGTTTATTGAATGAATGAAATGTTGTGTATATAATTTAATCATATAATAATTGTTTCATTATAGTTCAGAGGCATCTGGAAATCTATGGGGAACTACTAAACGACACAATCCTTGCCCCAGACTGACAGCTTTTTTTGTGCGATTTAACCAAGGCAAACCAAGAGAAGAAGGTAAAGTATCTGCCACAGTTCTTTGAACCTTCAACCAATCAAATTTTTACAGATGTTCCAGAGCTGGCTACACCAATCCTTGGCTTCAGTTCTCTCAGCGTTTAACCCAGGATTCGCCACTCTTAAGCAACTCAATAACAGCCTGGCTACGTTGAGCATTGATCTGCAGATCAATGCTCAGCGTAGTCAGGCTGTTATTGAGTTTGTTATTGAAAAAACCAAGGTTTTTAAACTCGTCAAGTTTTCAAAGTTTGCGACATTGAGGTTTTCAATTATTAAGTTTGAGAAAACCAGCTCAGTTAACTTAATTTGATTTTGAAATAGTTCACTGGGAATTGCAATTGTATTGTAAGAGCCGCTTGAAGGTCCTTCAAATATAATTGACTCCAAGTTTGTCATATTCTTCCATGGGTAAACATTTGTACAATGTTTGACATTTAGTTAGTGTTGTTATTCATTTCAAATTGTATTTTAATATTCTTTGGTCCATTTGCAATGTGAATGTCTTGCTCGTAAACTGTAACTATTCCACCGTGAGACTCCGAAAGCGTATCCACATAATTTTCTACTTCACTTATTCCAAAAGCCTCTAGATATTGAATGCTAGGCACAAAGGCATGATCATTTACATGTATAGTCATTTTTCGTAGTTTAACCTTTGATATGTTTTGGGTGGTATCCAGTTTTAAAAGTAATTCCAAGTTTACGTTGCTATTTAATGTGACATCTAATTCACTCATGTATAATAATTCCAACTTGTAATTGTTAGTTCTTGAAAGATAAGATGTTTGTTCACAAAAAAGGAATCAAATTGCTTTTGTTCTTAATTATATTCTTCACAGTAATCGTCTCTGAATGTTCTTAAATATCTTTCTTCCCGCTCGGTCGCCGCAAGTTGTATACAACTTGTTGCCCAAAGTAAGCTAAGAATATGTATTTTTGTAATAAACATTTTGGACAAGCGATCAGCGACCAGACTTAATTTTTACTGAATCCAGGGAAGATATTTTTAAACAGCCTGCACTAATGGGTGTGGCTTATTCACAAGGCATTGTTATAGAAATAAATTGTTCTGTATTTTAGAATTAAAAGTCCTGTTCCACAAGGATTTGTGGACGCCAAAAAGAAACAGAAACTCTTCTTAAGTTTAAAACTAGCGAGATAGTATATAAGAAACACTTAAATAATATAACATCACATGAAATCAAAATGTTCCATTTTTAAACTTCATTATTGACCTTAAGCTCTTATAGTTTTTTTAAGTATAAACAATTGTAAACACACTTAAAACTAATTCTAGACCAAACAATGTCTTTTATTACACATGTTAATACAACCCTGCATAGATTTTTAGTAGTGCCTGAACTCAGTAGGAGATAAAAATTGATGTTAAATATAAGAAGATGATTTGTAATAATAAATTAAGTGCGTATTGAAACTTCATGGCGTATTCATTTGGTGTGGACGGCTCGATGGTTCCCTATGTGAACTAGGCCAAATATTTCAGAATTCCGAAGAACTTGTGAAATGGTTTATGGGTCGCAGGTTGCGGATAGCGAACGGCCTTCCTATGGAGGCTACCCACAAATAAGCTGTCCCAGACAGCCAGCGGATGTCACGCCGCAGTGCGCCGACGCACAGTATAAGATTTTGCCCATATAGAGGGACTTAATTCAATAGCAGTCGTATTTTTAAAGCAATTGACTTGAACTTTGGATTGAATGTTTAAATATCCCCCAAAGGACGAAAAGTAAAATACGTGAAAAACAAATTTTTCACTTTTTTAACATACAATCCGCAATCCAAAAAAATCCGCAATATGAAAAAAAAAGTTTGACGGCTCACAGTGCCCACACGTTCAATTAGAAGACTAAACTTTCTAAACTGTCGCTCGTTGTCCCTTAAAACAAAATCTTACTCTGTGCGACGAGTCGTTTGTGTTGCCGCCTGCTATAAGTTGCACACACATCCAATTCCTATACAATACCTTCCCCTTGCTCAACTCACACATCTCACCCCAGGCCGGACCCAGCTGGAGGCTGATAACTGAATGTTTATTGTGGCCTCAGTCAAGCGGCGATTGCCTGTTCTAAGTAGCCTTTCTACTGAAAGGCCTCTGCCGGTGGTCGTCTGGAAGCCCCAAGAAAATGACCATCAAGCACCTAACGCATTTAAATATAAGCAGTATATCCTTGCAACCGCTGCACACTGGGCGAACGAGCCGAAATTTTGACCAAAAGTCCCAATTTTGTGTTTGGTAAACTGGATAAAATGGCTGTGGAATACACTTAGCTATTTTAAGGCAAAATTTTGAACCTATTTACAAAATTGTTTTTGAATAGCAAAATAGTCTTTAAAATAGTCCAAATTAGGAGCAACAGCCGCCGGAAATCAGATTTATTTTCGACTTCGGACTTTTCTTATGGCAAATCTAAAAAAAAATTAAAGAAGTTTCCATAAAAAATTATAAAATCTAACATTTTTTTGGTATCGTCTCTCTTAATTGTCTTGCAATATGGCTTATTATTTTCTTTGAATAATGTACTATAGCTGGAGGTATGCGCTTTTGCGCGGTTTTGCTTTACATTTTGTTTTAATTGCTTTTACAATTATATTCCCATTTGAAATCGAGCATGGAATTTTAAACAGTCGGCCGATATAGCTCTTTTTCTAAATTAAATTTATAATAAATTTATTTATTATACTTTAAAGTATCTATCTTCTGAAATACTTTATTGAGAATAATATTTATTCTTTTTAGGTTAAACATTTGTGTCGATATATTCCCGTATACCGCGAAATAAAATTATTTATTTTAATTTTGTTTCTTTTTGTTTTTTTATTTGTTTATTCGTTTTTTTACATCCTAATTTACTTCAAAAAAATTTATTTCACGCGATTCTAGTCACGCGGTAGAGATGCTCTCGTAGGTATGAAATATATGTAAAAATTATTTTCGTACTCATGGCGGTAGGCACCATATTTGTACATACCAAGTGTTTTGGCACGGAGTTTTTAAAATGAGTAGGACAACTATACAAAAGCGGCAAAAGGATGAACAACTTTTCATTGGAGGAGAAGATGGCCCTAGCTCATCCATGAAAGCATTATGATAGCGGGTTGACAAAATTATCTGGGAAAGTATAGATGTTTATTGAGTTTAATTATGCTATTCACAATTGATTGTTTTTGCTAGGAGAGCGTACAACGCGGCTTAGGCTTCGTTAAAGGCAACACCGTTCCTGGCGGCGTCCTAAGTAAAAGTGTGTGTAAGAGTGAAAGCGGTGGTGTAGTATCCATCGCAGCTCAAGGAAGGCAGCGATGTGAAGTGGCGTTAGCTCCACTCATGTCGTTTTTGACCGGCACAAGGAATGTGTGCGTATGCCATGCATATAAACAAATATGTGCTGGTTCTCTTTTCAAGAACATTGGCATCTCATTCGAGAGGGCTGATGATGAGGATCTTGGCCAAGCACAGAGAGATTCAATGGTGGACGTCGGCGATTCCGTATATCGAACGGATGAGCCGCAGAACTTTTTCAATGGTCAGACTGGGACTTCTTTGTCGCCGCAAGTCGTATCAACATCTTCTAATCTATGCGTTGCATTATAAATACACAACACCGAGATTCCATGGCCAAACCGGTCGATTCTGCCCCTTCCCTAGTCGTGTCCAAGGAGCACCAATTGCCCAGTGGAGTAAATTATTGAAAAATTACAATTAAAAGTCACGATGAACCACAAACGATTTGTTTAGTTGCGATCTGTTTACGTTTTACATCTGGCTCCACTTGGATCTTTACCGCAAGTAAGGACCCTGAACACCAAGAAGCCTTCACTACCGTTTCTTACCAAATCACATAAAGCTGTTGTAGCAAATATTTGCATCATTAAAAGCTACCATAACTATTCGCGCGTTAATTAGTTTAAATTTTCCCCCAAGTTAAATTTTAAAAATAGGGGCGCCTTATTTCCCTGCCTAGGAAGGTTGCCTTTAAGTGGCCGACAATTTTTGTGAATATTCAGTGTGGATTATGTGTGTTCTGACATATCTGACTACAATGTCCACGTATGATAATTATAAAATGACCACGCACACCAGCACACACAAATGAAGAGAAACAGCAGATTTGAATTTGAACTTAAAAACAATAGCAGAAAGGTCGCTGAACCTAGGTTCAAGTTCGAACCGGGGTTCAGGAATAATTTTGAAATAAACTTAGTGCTAATTTCCTTTCTTCCAGATAGCTGCTATGTGTTAGATCTGAGTTAGTTTAAGTGACATATGGCTCTATGAAGAAGATGAGAAATCGGCCCTTCAACATTTGGTGAGACGCCCTCCTCTATATGGAAGTTTGGAGGCTTGATAGTATCGTATTCGAGCTTGGATCTTCGAACGTTTTAGCAGGCTCCAGGTCAATAAATCATGGAGCAATGAGTATTAGAGATAAAATGTACACTGCCTCTCAATCTTGAGTGGTGATAATCGATAGTCCGCATTGAGATTCTTATTGTCCGTAAAGGAAGTCACAGTTAGAGCGAGACGGGTGTATTCCCAAGTCGCCATATGACGCTACACACACGCGCAGTGTCAACAAGCATGTGTTATGCCGGCCACTGATTTGACTTTCTAAGACACACACAGAAGATGGTCGACTGTACACTATTTAAGAACCGCTATCTGCTTTGCTATCTTCTGCAGTTGGGAGTCCATTGCTATGACTGTTCGGGAATTTCAAAGGCAGCACAAGTGCAAAAACTGAAAACTGCCAATTTGGCAGAAGTCTTTGTGTGTGTGATATTTTTCTTAGTGCTAGAACTACAGGACTTAATTGGAAGCACTAATCACTATGACAATGGGGGTAATCAAGTATTTTGAAAGTATTTATTTATTAGTTCCATTTAAATATTATAGAATGAAGCAAAATGTTTCTTTGTAAGCTGTTTTGTATTCCAAGGCTTGCAAAATATTGGAAAATGCAATCATTTATAGTAAAAAAATGTAATGGAACATTTTTTTTGAGCCGAACCCTCTTCTACTTTTTTTTGCTCCGGTTCCGGTTCGTGTTCAGGGAGAAAAAATTCTTCTGCTCCGGTTCAGGTTCGGTTCGGACTTCCCAAACTTTCCAGAGTCTCCGACTTCGGAGCGGTTCAACTCCAAAACGGTTTGCAGCCCTGCTATTTTACATTTAGGGGAGGTGGGGGATTGTGATCATAGTTTAGTTTTTCGAACATAACTTCGACAAAAATCAATCTTTTTTCGTTCTGTAAATTTTGTGTTTGAGTTAAGAGATGCATGTAACTTTCCTCATCATTAGCTTTAAAAACGTCATTTCATATTGCAAAAAAATTATTGATCATAGTGAAAAAGCAATTGACCAAAGATATTTCCTTCATACTTTCTTTTGGCTTTACATAAAAAATTTGGATTAAAATTCACAAGTCAAAAATGAAAAAAAAAAATAAAAAAAAAATAACGCGTTCTGGGGCACAAACTTAAAGAACGTGTTGACTGATAGGTTGCTTGATAAAAGTTAGGTAATAAGAAGGGAGACACTTGACGTAAACAAAAACTTGTATTTTTTTTTTTTGGGCCAATATTTGAGTGGCTCAAAACCCCCATTCTCCCCTATGTATTGCAGAAGCCCAATTACAGCAGAAGCGGTAGGAGCAGGAGCCGTAGTAGCCGTAACCCACTATGTGAAGACCGATACCGCTACTGCAGCCCACTGCGGGTTTGTTTGTAATGTTTGATGTTTTTTATTTATTTATTTTTAATTTTCCAGCTAAAAACTTAACAAAAAATAATTAAAATTTTGTTTTTTGTATTTTTCTTTTTATTTGTAAATTTGTGTCTCGAGCTGTCTGTCCGCCCAGATCTGGTCAGTTATACTAGATAGATCCCTCTCCATGTCGGCTTCGAATCTATATCTAATCAATTTCAGTGCTAAATTCGTTGCCTACGCAAGTAATACTTGGTGCCGCGCATGGCTATATAAGGAATCTCACCAAATATAGCGCATCGCCGAGAGGACTGGAGCCCTATACGGCAATCGGCTGTATGGCGTCTTTTGACTATGTTTGTATATGATTAGGTTCTGGCCGATGAAACCAATCATTTCTCTTGTAAAAGCGACTTTATACTTTCTTTCAAATTCTCAATATTTGTTTAAGAAATTAATTAACTTGTTTACCTACCTACCCTCCTCGTCTACACATTTCCTCGCCACCTTCCTCGTCACACTTTTGACGGGCCGAGCACATCCACAATTTCCCAATGCCTTAATCAGCAGGAGCAGGGCAGCGACAGCGACGAAGTATTACAAAGGATTACGAATTATTAGAGATAATAAATGAATGAAAAAAATGAACTAAATTTTTTAATTTATTTCCAATGACAGGGGAGCGTAACTAAAAATAATTTTTTTATTTCTTTTGGGGTCTCTTGCAACCAAATATATTAAAAGACCATGGTTGAGTGGGTATAGAATTGGGAGTGGCTGCTAACACCTAAGTCCACCCCATTCCGTTTACAACAAAGAGTGTGCATCCTAAAGTGAGTGTTAATTTTGAGGTCGGAGGGTTAGATTGGCCATAGGACCAATAAACCCGTTTGTGAATTTCGAGGAAGAGTTCCACAGTTTCTAGTATCAGGAGGGACTCTATATAGTAGTGATTATTTACGGCAGCAATAACCCACCCCATCCCGCTAGAGCTGCAAAGTAATGGGTCCCGCTGTTTAGTTGATGATCCACCGGCCGATTCGGTAAATGTTTACTATATTAGACAAGGGACAGAGAAAGCCAAAGCTCGCAAGTATTTCCCAGACTTTGGAGTATTGCATGGACGATGAAGATAAAGGGCTAAGAAAGGCAAATCGAGCAAATAATACGAAGTATTTGGACAATCTTTCTGTCAAGCCAAAGCCAATCAAAAACACGACCAAGTCACTTTAGTAGTATAATTTTCATTGAAAGTGGACTATTATTTGTGAAAATGAGCTGCGCCGATTGTCGGTACTCGCTTACAAAGTTCCTATCGCTAAGCTCGAATGCTATAATGAAGTTTTTATGGGACCACAATGAGATGGCAAAGGAATTGATATGTCCGAAGTGAAATAGACTATGCACTTTAAAAGCGATTCGAGGTCGATTTAGGTGCAACGTTATTGTGGAAAGCACGAACGCCAAGAAGAAGATGAAAAAGGTTCATTGCAATTTCTTGCATAGCGGCCTTTTTTGAACACTTCTTTTTGACAGGTCAAAACTGAGCATTGATGAAATTGTCCGTTTCGTCGTGTTCGATGTTATGCGCATTAGAAACGAAGTGCAGTTCATCCAAGATGAACTGAACTGGTCCCGACGCACTGTCCTTGACTGGCGAAGCTTGTAATGGTCGATTTGTGTTGAAAATTGAATTCTCGGAATTTGGTGAAATGTAGCGATCTGCCTGATACGAACTAGTGCAAAGGAACTGGTTCATGCATCAAAATCAGTGCTAAGTCCTTCGATAGATTTGATTAGTAACCCTGCACAGTCCGCTAAGCGGCCATCTTAAGCTTCCGTTTTGCTTCGATCTCTCTTTCTCGATCACCACTGAACTGATTAGACGCATCCTAATTGTGAATTCGTCCATCGAAATTTAATCCGGCGAGAACTGTGCCATCCTTTGACTTAAAGAGAAAAAGCTGAAATATATTCGTGAGTGTATTCAGCTGGCCAACCGGACGTGATAGCTATTTAGAAGCTTCAGCTGGCCTGGTCGCCGTAATTTGGCTTACAAAATTTTGTTGGTAATGTTTTCCTAACCTACATGCCTTACCGCAATGGCGTCAATATGGAATTGAAGTACAATCATGGTGAAGCAGAGTTTGCATTCCCTACATATGCTATCATTAAAAGATACTCAAAATCGGACGTCGTAAGGGCAACTGTGGTCGCCTTGTAGAAGGCCAGTGGGAATTTGGAGGTGCCCGTCGAATCCCGTGATGCGAGCACACTGCTCGCAATCATCAAGGAGCGAATTGCGAATGGCAACACAATTATGTCAGACTGCTGGAGGGCAAGCAATTGTTTGAGTAAAGAGGGATTTATGCATCAGACAGACGGCGCCGACCCGCAAATACAAGGTTCCAATTCGGTCGGTCGCCAATCGGCGGTGCGCCATTTGCAAGAAATTGATTTATACCGCCATCACCAGCCACGTCGAGTATGCGCACCCAATAATAAAATGCACCACTTGCGGGAAGGTGCTTAAAGCACACACCACCTTCAAGAACCACGTGTGCAATGCGGAACCTCCGCTCCTTCCCCTGCCTGGGCACATAGACGTGTCGGATGAGGTGCGGGACATTTTGGAGGATTCATACTATTTTTAAAGGAAAATTATAATGATGGATATTTTTTTTTTTATCTCGTCAAGGCTTTTGTAATTTTCTCTGTAGATGTACTCTGGCCAAAGACGTGGCTCGTCTTTCGTGGCGTGCGGACCCGCTCTGGTCAACAAGCAGGGGAGCACATGTGGGATGCTGTGGACATGTTTATTAATTTGTCCTTCAGCAGGGAAAAGAATGTAATGTGCGGGAGATTTTGAAAGAATCAAAAACAGCGAAATGAGTCGCAGGAGTTGTAGCAGCCGCCGAAGCCAAGGGCTAGGAACCAGGAGACTGAGCCCTTCTAGCGCTTCGAGCTCTGGCGCCTAAGTGCCTTAGCCTGCGCTGGTGTCGGTATTTCATATTGTTTGCTCGCTCACTGGCTCACGCCAGTCTGAGTAATTCGTATGTGCGTCAAAATAGCGACGGATATTTAGCGACGATTTGGAACGATGGAATCTGGAACACTAGGGCAATTTTATTTTTTAAATTTTGCGTTAATTAAAGACATAATTGAACAACTAGCAAATGCAGAAATGTTAAGAAAGACGTAAACTATTGTTTTAAATGGGCGGGGGTGGATTCAGCTTTTTGGATATTAAAAATCAAGTGTTGAAAAATTGACTTTCCACTAAAATGCAAATATCTCCAATTCCCAGCTCGCGTAAGGGCAATGCACGATATACCAGCGTATTCGCCATGGCTTTAGCTGTTTTCAGTGAAAAGCTCATCAAAATCATGTGGAGCGTTTTCGAGATATCTTCATTTTGTGAGACCACCTACCTTGCCACGCCACACAAAAGGCACCTGTTTGGCCTGGGTTACAAATGCTCACAAATATCTCGACTTACAGCTCGCGTAGCTGTATTACACAGTACACCTCTGAATTTGTCATGCTTTCGAAACATTTTAGTAAAAGTTAGATCAAAATATTGTGGAGCGTTTGGGAGAAAAGTGATGTTTTGTAGACACACTAAATGCACTAATTCAAAAAGAATTCGGCCCGCGCCAGAAATGGAACCAGCGCAGTAGTGGAACTAGTTCTATTCCTATCGATATGCGATCATTTTGAATTGGGAAAAAATGGTCTGCCTAAATCGTCGCTGGCTAAATAGCGCGATTTCAAGCTCGCGCCAGCCCCTAGGCGGTATGCGGGATTAATCTAGAATTAATTCGCATCTTTTGCACCCACCCTCATCAAAATCATGTGGAGGGTTTTTGCAAAAATGCATTTTTCTTTCAAGCCAAATATTCAGCCGCACTGTGCAAGGCTGCCGCCCACTACTCGATGGCCTTTTACATATGGTCTGCCCAAATCGTCGCTAACTAAATAGCGCGATTTTCAAGCTCAGCCCTATAGGCGGTATGCAGGTTTAATCTGCAATTAATTCCGCATCTTTTGCACCACCCTCATCAAAATCATGTGGAGGTTTTGCAAAAAATGCATTTTCTTTTCAAGCCAAATATTCAGCCGCACTGGCAAGGCTGCCGCCCACTAGTCAATGGCCACATACGGTCTGCCTAAATCGTCGCTAGCTAAAGCGCGATTTCAAGCTCATAATAGCCCTATAGGCGGTATGCAGTTAATCTACAATTAATTCCCGCATCTTTTAACCACCCTACATCAAAATCATGTGGGAGGTTTTTGCAAAAAATGCATTTTTCTTTCAAGCCAAATATTCAGCCGCACTGGCAAGGCTGCGCCCACTAGTCAATGGCCATATGGTCTGCCCCTAAATCGTCGCTAGCTAAATAGCGCGATTTCAAGCCCGCTGCAGCCGCAGGATTAATCTGTAATTAATTTCGCATGTTTTGCACCCTCCCTCATCAAAATTATGTGGAGGGTTTTTTGCAAAAAAATGCATTTTTGTTTCAGGAGC
>JAEIFU010002932.1:0-35555 GCA_018904235.1 Lordiphosa stackelbergi
GAGAGCGAACGTTTGGTTTGTCATGTGTCACAAATTGAATTCTCCATTATTTTTGACAGGTTTGGGTAAACTACTGAATCCCGACTTGGAGATCGCAGTGCAGTTCTGTTCTCATTTGGTGTACGGCTATGCGGGCATTCGCGCTGACAACTATCAGGCACACAGTCTGAACGAGAATCTGGATATCTACAAGCATCAGTACTCAGAGGTAACCGCATTGAAGCGCAAGTTTCCGCATCTGAAAATTCTTCTGAGCGTGGGTGGTGATCGTGATATCGATGTGGAGCATCCGAATAAGTATATTGAATTGCTGGAGGGCGAAAAAGTGCGTCAAACGGCGTTCGTCCAATCCGCCTTTTCGCTCGTGAAGAACTATGGATTTGATGGTCTGGACTTGGCCTATCAGTTTCCACGTAACAAGCCCCGGAAGGTTCATGGCGAGATTGGTTCTGCCTGGAAGTCGATCAAGAAGCTATTTACGGGAAATTTTGTGGTGGATACAGATGCTTCTTTGCACAAGGAACAGTTTACGGCATTTGTAAGGGATGTGAAGGACTCGTTGCGCAACGACGGGCTTTTGCTTAGCTTGACGGTGCTTCCCAATGTGAACTCGACCTGTAAGTACCCCATTTTAGGAGAACTCTCCTCTTAAGTTTATAGTCTCTTATTCTTAGGGTATTTTGATATTCCTGCTTTGAATGGCTTGGTGGACTTTGTCAATTTGGCTGCCTTTGACTTTGTCACACCCGCTCGCAATCCCCAGGAGGCCGACTACACTGCTCCCCTATATGGAGCGGAGGGTCAAAATCGTCTGAGTCACTACAATGCCGACTTCCAGGTGCAGCATTGGCTTCAAAATGGATTCCCCTCAAACCGCCTTAATTTGGGTGTGGCTTCTTATGGCAATGCCTGGAAATTGACACCCGATTCGGGTCTGGAAGGCATCCCTGTGGTGGGACATACGGAGGGAGCAGCTCCAGAAGGTTCACAATCGCAAAAACCCGGTTTACTTAGCTATGCCGAAATCTGTGGCAAACTAAGTAATCCCCAGAATCAGTATCTTAAGGGGAATGATTCACCATTACGACGCGTCACTGATCCTAGCAAGCGATATGGCACCTATGCTTATCGTCCAGTAGATGGTGCTGTTACCGAGGGCATTTGGGTGAGCTACGATGATCCAGATGCAGCGTCCAATAAAGCGGCCTATGTCAGAGCCAAAAATCTGGGCGGAGTGGCTCTGTTTGATTTGTCTTATGATGATTTCCGTGGTCAATGTACTGGCGATAAGTATCCCATTTTGCGTGCGATCAAATATCGTTTGTAAAACTGAAAATTTTGAAAAGTTAATAAATGTTTATCGATTATTTTAAATGAACATTCTGTGTTTCGGTTTCGATTCCAAAAAAAAAAACAATTTTTTAAATGCATCACCTTCACCAGATACCTTCTTCAGCATTGAGTATACATCCATAAGTAAGTATCCAACTAGGTGAAGAAATGTTTAAAAGCAGAGACGGCCATCCGCAGCTTATAAGAGCCGAAGACAGTCGTGTTTTTATGCAAACGCAAGCCGAAGTTATGGTTGTGTAAGTCGGTGAACACTGCATTGCAAGTAAAACGTCTGTTGTTCAGAGAGAGCTCTCTGGTTCACCAACACAAGCACACTTTTTGTTCTCTCCATTTGGCCGCCTCTGCTTAAAAACATTTCTGCTTGCCTGACGGGGGAAAGCCGAAAACAATGCATCATTTTTTAACTCGGCTATTTATTATCCCATCTTTATGAAATTTCAGGGATTGGGATTTGGGTTCGGTTCAGAACCGGTTTGTAGCCTTCTAAGAAATCACTCTTTTTTGATTGCCTCATAAACCAAAATTCTTACATACATTTAATCAATTAACAAAACTCAGCGTTGAATATATTCAGCTTTATACGAGCATTTATGAGCATATTTATTCATCGCACAAGACTCAGCGTTGAACATACTCAGAGTCATACCGGCGACGCATCGAGCGGTTGGCCTAGAGCAGAGTCCGGTGCGTCCCTTTGTTCAGTGCATTCAATTCTGCTCTGCGGCAGTGACGTCGACACACCGACAGTATACTGCGAGCTTATACTGCGCTCTTTCGCAACAACAACGAAGTGCTAAATGAGCGTGTCTAAACAAACACACGCACCGCCAAAATGAGCATGTGTATTTTGAAGAACTGCAACGAGCACTTAGCTGTCGAGTACACTTGCACATTAACGTGGCTTGTTTGTACTCGCCACTTTCAACATTTTAACAAGAATCCCCTTGATGTTTCTTTTGCCCCCTTTTGTGATCAAAAGAGATTCATTTTATAGGCGACTTAAAGAAGACTCGAAAATGACTCATGTAAATGCTTATTCATGTGATTCATTTCTAACGACTCGAAAAAGACTCGCAAATGACTCGAAAAGTCGTCGAAACTTATCAGAAAAAGGGAAAGAAATGAGGAGTCGCGGCTAGGGTACCATTATCTCCCGAGCGCATTTATGATTATTTTAATCAGACTGAGGACTCGAAAAAGACTCGAATGTGATCAGAAATATCATAAAATGCTGGCTGGGGTCCAATCATTGATTTACACCCCAGAAAACATTTTTAATCGCAGAAGAGTCGCAGGCGACTCCCCAAGAAGTTAAATTAAATCGCCCACGATATCTCACTCTGATCGTTTTCTGATCCCCTATTGGATGAAACTGACTGTTCCGCGGCTCTTCTGGAAGAAGTACACAGCAAATATTTTGCACTCAAATTATAACTCTAGAAAGAAACAATTTTAATTTAATTTATGTCAAAGTATCAGTTAATATTAAAATGCTTTAATAGTTTAATTTTATAATTTACCGGAAAGAACGCATTTATAAACAAGTGAGAAAGTCGGTCAAGCCCGACTATATTTATACTCTGTACCTAGAGTAAGAGATAAATGCAGAGCTGCTGCTGCGCTCATCTCTGAGTTTCTTTTCTCCCCCTCTTTCTCTCTCTCTCTCTCTAAGATTGTGCGTTGGTTGAGAGTGGGTGGGAGGGGTGGCGGGGGGTAATTCACTTATTTGATCATAACTTGAAGAACCGCTCATCCGATCTTTATTGTTTCTTCGGCAAATAGATACATATTACTACTTTCTAACGATTTGAACGATTAAATAAAACTCACCTACAAAATGAGGGGCGGGAGGGGGCGTGGCAAAAAATTGAAAATAAACTTGATCTGCCTGCAAGTATAAGAAGCATTTGTCCCATACACGCCAAACCCCTATCTCTTACCATCTCTGAGATCTGTTTGTTCATACGGACGGACGATGTTGAGACGGACAGACGGACATGGCTATATCGACTCGGCTGTTGATCAAGAATATATATATTATAGGGTCGGAAATGATTCCTTCTCCCTGTTACATACTTTTGCACAAACTTATTATACTCTATGTACCTTCGGTACAGAGTATAAAAAGCTGCCGTCAAATACATGTCAAAATTTTATGCTATCTCTTTTGCTCACACAAGTTGCTCTTTTGGCGTGCTTGTTACGATTGTGTTTTTCGTGTACGCGCTATGATCGCCCGCAGTAGATCTGTGATTTCCACAGCTATGATTGAAAGCGAGTATTTGTACTTACAAATACACGAGCTCTCATATACCATGATCCGCAAATGCACGAGTGCTTTTTAGGATTGTCGATATTTCTCAAAATATCAATATCGATAATATCTAAATCCAAATTTCAATATCGATATTTTTTATATCGCCTTTAAAAAACATCGATATATCGGTATTATCGTTATTTTCTAAGGCTTAAAAAAACTAAAAAGCCTTAAAGGAACGTCTTCTCCATAAAACTGCTAGTGACGATTTCTAGAGACCGTTATATCTAATCTTTTCAACAGTTTCCAATAATTTTCTGAAACTACACTCTACATTTTTCCAAATTACATTAGTAATAAGAAGAGCCTTAAAAGCGTGTGCTCAAAAGAGATACAAATTTAGTTAGGCACATTACTTTGTATAAGAAAGGCTTCTGTTCAAAATCGTTCTGATTTCAAAGCAGTGCAAACGTGTTTATTTTTATGTGAAGTATTGTGACGAACTAAATTTGTATCTTATCCGAGTGTAGGCTTTAAAGACTTACAGATTATGCTTAAAAAATATCAAGTGAAGAATTTAAGAGAACCCGCCTAATGTGTTCTCCAGTCATTCTGCTGCGGGTGTCCGTAAGTCAGCGATTGTCACCTGATATCCCCAGGGTCCGAAGACATTTCGCTATTTACACATAAACAATTTAAACGCTTGCCGAAGCTGAGGCCAAGAGAGTAAAGTATCGAAATGCACTTTCAGTCAGCATGAGCAATTCATCTCCACTAGCTCTTTAATAATACCCATATGACACTTGCCGATATTGGTGACCGAGTGTATCGGCCAATGATTAAAACGAGACAAAGCTAGCAAAAATAGGACAAAAAGATAATTAAGTGTTAGATGTCGTCACACATAGCTTTCGATGAAGGATTCTTTAACTACTCGCATCAAAAGATGCGTTTACCATCATACATTGGCGTGTTGGCGGCCAATATTGTTTTCGTCGGGAACAATATTGGTGGCCAATACGAGAACTGCTTTGCCGACACTCTGCTTGCGGTTGACATCAGGGGCCAATTTCTAATATACACCTCTCGCTTGCTTTGGTTAAAATTTTATATAAGGGGTCTATAGCTCAACTCTTCTTTCACAATATTGGCAACCAATATCGGCAAGAGTCATATGGGCATTAGCTATTAGTTTTATGACGATGTCTTCAATATATTCTGACACCTAATATTGCAGCGTATTGTCAAGCTAGCTAGTTTAATGAATTTGCAGCTATTACCATAGTAACTTTTCTGATATATCGTTTATAAAAATAACGATAATCGCCAATATCGGCATACAAAATATCATATCGGAATAACCCTAATCGTCCAACAAATATATCGATATATCGATAAAATATTGACAACCGTAGTGCTTTTGCATTTTGTCTTTTGTGTATACTTCTTAAACGAGCTCAGCTGTCTATAAGCGTTGAGTTAAAGTGTATCGCATTTGTAGCACAGGTTGATAACAGTATTTTTTATCGAACTTGTGTTCCATCGAACAAAACTCAGCGTTGATCGGCCAACCGGCCTCTCTCTCTCTATTTTCATATCTCTCAGCAGCACCGTCTCATCCTATGCGTCTTTGTAAGAGTTTATTCATACGAAGTGATTCTCGCTCACTCTAATTAATCGCCGTTGAGTCAAACGGACAAAACACCCGAACTGATTGAAATATAGACGAACATAATTATAATCATAGTGCTAACAATATGATTGAATAAAACTCAACAGCGAACATGTTTTGTATGCAAGTTGGATGCGTTTATTCGGGCGTTGATTAATGTATAAACGTTCTGCAATCGACCGAAGCCGTTCCTTGGTGTACGCTGTAAGAAAAGTTAATTACTGTAAACTTTATTATGGAAAGTTATCTTTAGGTAAAAAATTACGAGATAGTTGCTGTAAAATTTGGTTACTTCTATCAAAGACACTACATATGTATATACCGCATCTCATACAAAATTTTTTTTTTTTTGGGATCCAATGTCAGCTCCCAAAAGAATCGTTTTTTGGTTACATGCATCATCTATAATATCTATAAATCTTTGCTTCTATCAATCATATATCACAATATCAGCTAAATTTCCCCAAGGTTATACTATTTTGTGTGTAGGATTCAAATGAATAGCATGAAGATCCCAAGGGCCAAAGTCTTGCTTCTCTGCCCGGTGTTTTACATTTTATGATAGTTTACTTGAAAGTGCTACTGAATGTAATAGGCAATAGAATATTTTAGAAAACACTTTGTCAAGTTTCTTAGTGCTTTCATAATGCCTTGTAAATGTTAAAATGACTCATTAGCTGTAATTAACTCGTCTTAAAGTTGCACTATCAAAATTTTTACTGTTTGTGCTAATCCCAGACTAAGTTGCTTTCAACACATTTGCTTATTTCACTTGGGAGTCGGCCAAATTTATGAGATAGACTCATCGCTTTATATTTTTTTGAAAGATTTGCGTATTTAAACAATGAGTCCGAGCGTACATTATCTGAGACAAACTGTAGGCAGATAAGTAAAAATATTTTTTGTATATTACCCGGAGAGTCTAAGTGATCTCATTGAACTCGATGTCGGGCTGTCACTTTATACAAACAATTCTGTTGAATTTTGTTGATTACACATCACGTCCGCCCCATTGTTTGTCGGGGAATGTACAAAAGCTCTGTAGGTTGCCATTTCCAATGACATTTGGATTCAGTTTCGTTTCGAATTTCGTTGGAGGCAGACGTTAAAGCCAAGTAGTGTTACACATTGTCTCTATTCTCTATTTCTCTCCGTCTGTATTTCTCTCTACAAACATGCACTCTCTGTGGCTTGGCTTTGGGCTAAGTCTGGTGCTTTTGGCACCGCTTCAAGTGTTGGCAGCGCCACATCTGATATGCTTTTACGACTCACGGGGCTTTGAGAAACAAGGTTTGTGTCTATTTTGATCAGTTTCTCTATCAATTATCTATCTCATTCTCCCGTTTAGGTCTGGCTCAATTCAGTTTGACCGATATGGAACTGGCATTGCAATTTTGTACCCATGTGATCTACGGCTACACAGGCATCAATTCCGACACCTACGAGCTGCAAAGCATCAACACACGTTTGGATTATGAGCAACGCCACTTTGCCCAGATAACCGCCTTGAAGGATAAATATCCTTATATCAAATTCCTACTGAGTGTGGGCGGTGATCGTGATGTGGTGCAGGGGGAGGAGAAGTACATTAAGCTACTGGAGGCCGGGCGACAGGGTCAAACGCGTTTCATAGAGTCAGCTCGTGATATAGTGCGGCGTTTTAACTTTGATGGCTTGGACTTGGCTCTTCAATTGCCCAGGAATAAGCCCAGGAAGGTGCACGGTGATGTTGGTTCCGCTTGGAAGAGTTTCAAGAAGTTATTTACTGGTGACTTTATCGTGGATGAGAATGCGGAAACACACAAAGGACAGTTGACGGCATTGATTAAGGATTTGGGTAGTGTGATGAAGGCCAACGATCTACTGCTGAGTCTGACTGTTTTACCGAATGTTAATTCGAGCTGTAAGTAGAATCCTCACATTCAACTGTGGAACTCCCCCCGCTTACTTAACTCTCAACTCTTGCAGGGTACTTCGACGCCCCAGCCATTGCTCCCAGTCTAGACTTTATCAACCTGGGCACCTTCGACTTCCTCACCCCTGCTCGCAATCCCGAAGAAGCCGACTTTACTTCCCCTCTGTACGAAGCCTTTGGTCAGAATCGTCTCTCCCACTACAATGTCAACTTCCAAATGGAACACTGGCTTCTTCAACGCGTCCCAGCTCAAAAGTTAAACATCGGCATTGGCAGCTTCGGCAGAACTTGGAAACTGACCAGCAGCGATTCGGGAGATATGGCTGCGCCCGTCGTTTCTAAAACTAACGGACCAGCTCCAGCTGGCTTGCAAAGCAAAACCGAGGGTCTACTTAACTGGGCTGAAATCTGTCAATTGATGCCAAATGCCGGCAATACAAATGCCAAAGGAAATGCCGCCCCAGTGCGTCGTGTTTTGGATCCCACCAAACGTTATGGCAGCTATGCCTACCGTCTGCCCGACTCGAATGGCGATTATGGCTTGTGGATTAGTTACGAGGATCCCGATACTGCGTCCAGCAAGGCTCAGTATGTGCGCGCCAAGAATCTGGGCGGTGTGGCCTTGTTTGATCTGACTCTGGATGATTTTCGTGGTCAGTGCACCGGAGATCGTTTCCCCATGCTGAGAGCGATCAAGTATCGCCTGCTATAAGCTCGTAGCTCGCATGCATGAAGATATCAAAAAAGCGCAAATGTCACCCAGTTCTGTCCGCTCAGTTGCAAATTAATTACAAAGTTGTAAACTAAAATCCAGCGCAAATTAATTCGAGGGGGCAGGGCCGCAGTCTCTCGATCTTGGCTTTAATTGCCTTTTGCATTGAATTGGCGCCCACGTCTGTGGCGGCGAACCGCTGGCTTTATCGCCATTAACCCATCTTGGTCAAATGGCATTTTGGAGGTGGATTTTTTTTGTTGTTTTTGCTTGCAGATTTACAGATTTGTGTGCACAGCGCAGGCTGCGGTTTGTGTAATTGGCGCTACGTAAGGTGAGTGGGACCCTCGATCCTTATGCGTTGGTCTGGGGGCATGTGTCGTCTGTTTACAGAATTGCTGACATACCACCATGCAAACGGTTGCAACTGGCGGGCGAGCAAGCAGGGTGGTGGTGCCTAGAGAGGGGCCAAGCCACTGGCGGGTGTCTGTAGTCTGGAAACTGGCGACGACAACGACACGATGTAAGACAACTAAATTAAGTTATTGTTTCGGATTCGTTGGGCGTACGAGTTTGGTGTCTAGTGAATACACTTTAATGCTAATACACTTGGGCTTGAGACGTCCCGAAATCAAAAAGCTCTGTCACCACATCTGACTGACTGACTGGCCATCTACGCACAGCCTAAACGGTAAATACTGAAGGATGAAATTATAAGTTTGTTAACTGCAGACCATTTGAGATTTTTGATTCGATCTGTATGGATCCAAAAGATGGAAAAATATTGAACTCTCCAAATTTAGAGAAATCGGAAGGGCATTTTTATTTAATTTTTTTTTTTTTTTTTTTTTGTTTGAGAGATTAAAACCGAAACGAATAACGGTTTGGGTTACGGTTACTGTTTTGGCCGATCGCTTTTTTCCGGTTACGGTTATATTACGGTTATGAGATATGGGTTACGGTTAGGGTTACGGTTATTAGCCTTATTCTGTTTCGGGTTTCGATTTCGGTTACGGTTATTAGTATGAAATATTACTTTGACAAATCTTGCCCCATTTGGAATTTCATTTATTCAGTAAATATACTTAGTTCAAATTTCTAATACGGAATTTTCACCATTATTTTCGCCTGTTTTAAAATTTAACAATATAAGTTTTAACTTAAATACAAGAAACTACTCAATTCGCAGAAGTATCGAGTTTAGTTTAACTAATTAGATAAGTATATATTTTTGAACATTGAATAAATAGTACATCGTTAAAGTAACTGTCTATACAAAGTTTATTACAAAATACATAAAAAGAAAAACAGACTTGACTACACAGTCGCACAATAAAAAAAAATGAACGTAGTTTTCAACTTGGTTTCTGAAAAAACCCGTCTGTTGAACTGTACCGAGTAAATTAGTTAATCGTTACTTAAATTGTAGGTAAATAATCAGTCGCCGTAGAAAAAGAAAGAAAATGTGTTTTAATCAAAATCTCACCGCGGCTCTGGAAATTATCAAACAATTTTCGCTCCTACAAAATTTCCAGCGTCTGAGTACCTAGCTTTTATGCTATATAACTGTTTAGCACCAATGTATATAAGATACTTTCCAGGCACTTCCTAGTTATGCCAGCCCATTAGCAACAGTACGGCGCATAATAAAAAAGCAGCCAACTTTAGTGATAAACTCATAAGTATGTAAAATGTTCATTGTACTAGTGAAGGAAAAACCGAAATTAACCCATATATTTGTTTAGGTTACGGTAATGATAACCGGTTTTGTAAATAAAGGTTATACGGTTACGGTTATAAGAAAAATTTTTTTTTCGGTTATGGTTACGGTTTCGGTTTCAAATTTTAAAGTGTTTTTAGCGGTTACGGGTTACGGTTTCGGTTACGGTTTTAATCTCTGGTTTAAACTTTTAATCCTAAAAAAGCAGCAAGGGGCCCCAGATGTGTAGTTCATCAACAGAATTTGGTACGCTTAATGCGGTACTCAATAATGCTTCAATTCTCTTCAAATAAGGGAATAAGGGATAGATCCATACACGGAAAGGAATATGTTGAAATCTGAAGTACAGAGTTCAACACTATCGAACACATAGTACTACACAAAAACTCAGCATGTCTGCTATTGCCTTAGTAGTTCATTCTTATTTTAATATTAAAATTGGCGTTAAACAACTTTTATAATGATAGTGATCACAATGATTCCTATATTATAAGTGTAGACGAGATGTTAACTTTGGCCGGAGTCAAAAAAAATGGTTTTTTCACTCAATTTGACGTCTGCACTAATTTTTCAACCTTAGTTAAATTTGACAGGTAAGGTGACGCCCTTTTAGAATGGTTTGAATGTCACTCTATGCCTCCTTCGATGAACAAAAAACAATCAAACTAAGACAATTTGCAGGAACTTGAAACCCTTCAATTTTTCTTAAATGCCAACTGAACTTCTATATTCTCTGATGGATTTGAATAAAATATGTGGCGTTGTATTTTTAATAGATGAATCTTTAGTGATCAGCAACAAAATAAATTTTACACAATTTTTTCGTGGGGAAAAATCGCACCTAAAATCTAGCTTTTCTAAAAAAAATGATAATTTTAATGCAAAGTTGCCGATAAAAGCCTTTAAACGTCGAAGTCAAGCACTGTATTTAGAAGTGGTGTATAAATAAATGATAGGGAGTTCAATTACCTTCCAACAAAACATTACCTTTTCATAATGAATGAACCAATCCTGAAGATGTAGCCATTTTTCTAAAGGTACTTATTTCCCAATCAAAAACCTAGCTTTTCTCGAAAACGGCCCTCTAAAAAAATTGTGGAGTCGATTTTTGAACAAAGCGCATGCTGAGGGGTTTACATAATGAATTGCAACCAAATGTTCGAGATCGCAAAATTTTTATTATTTTGTAAACTAGTGTTGTTTTCAACTATGATTTTCAATTATAATAGTACCTACAAATTAAATGTCTTATCAATTTAAAGTAATTGTTGTAATTTGCAGTTTTTCATTAAATATTAAAAATTGTTATTTTAATTAAATTTCCAAAATTGCTACTTAATAACAAAAAAAATATTTTTCTATTTTGCCCAATATTTCTTAAATAAATGGTTGAATGTGATGCATCCTTTATGCTTGAACCCTACCCTTTTTAAAGTAAAATACCCTCTAGTCGCTATCTAGGCAGCTTATCTGCAAATCGTGATCTTATTAAGCAAACTACACTCTAAAATTATTTGCAATTGGCGCAATGCCTTATTGGAATGCAAAATATGCCATTAGTGGCAGTCGCGACTTTTGCTACTGCTTCTTCCCAGACCTGAACCTCGATCAAGACACTCACTCCTTTGGGCCCTTGGCACCAAGGGCAAAATCGTCTAAGTAAGTACAAGAAACATATGCATGCCTCTGGGCATAGCGTACAAGTTGTAAACATGGCATTGTTTTGGGCCCAACTCAGCTCAGCTGTGTGCCAAAACCATACTCTAGTCCCCCCTGCCCCACAGCCCAAAAATCGGCGATCGTGAGCCTCCTTGTCGCCTCATCTAATTAAGGCGCACATTCGGTCCATGGCGGCGTCTACAAGATCTGTTCATGATATTTGCCTTGCGATTATTGCCCATGCAGTCGGCTCCATGCGAATGACAAATATGCTGCTGCTACTGGGCCTATGTACGAGCATGCTGCCTTCCATGGAAGGCTCTCCTCTTGAAAATAAAGATATTTTCGCCCTCATTACGCGCTGTGTCCTTTTGTTTATTTGCTTGGATATTTTTTTCTGTTCAGTGGGCGATGAAGTGTCGCTGATTGCGCTTTGCATTGTTTTGGTTTTTGGGTTCCGTTGATGATGATGATGTCCACGATGGCGATAAGAAATGCATGTGCATGGCGCGCTCTGGGACTAGGGATTTGTGGCTAACGTTAGTGGGGATATTGGTTAACTGCTGGCTGATATGATAAACTGTTGGCCAGTCCACAGCGATAAAGATTTCTACGGAAAGTTGGCAAAATGTGCTACCGTTTTTTACTTCTTCTGTCTTTGTTTTAGGAGAGATATACACTAACAGAAGGATATGTTCTATGCGCCTTGGCAAGCTTATCGAAAATTTGGAAGGGAATATTTATATTTATGTTAAAGGGACTGCACTCACTTAGAAAAAATTGGGGACATACACTGAATACATTTTTTGGTATAAATAAAAGAAAAATATTATGTGATGGTTTTGGTGGTTCGCGTTGTAGCGCCACTTTAAAACTTTTCCTGGATTTTCCTTCAGCCTCAAATTTAACTATCTGAAAGTTTTAAAAAAAAAAGCAGAAGAATCGAGTTCCATTTTCAAAATCTTTGTTCAATTTTCTATAGCTGGCAATTTATTTCATGTCTCTACCTACTCTGGTTCCCGATATATTCCATTTTAAAAATAGGCTTATAAACAGGGATGCAAACCGGTTCTGAACCGAACTGGTTTCTAAAAAAACTTTGAACCGAACCGGTGTTATTTTCAACAATGTTGAACCGAACCGAAAACCAAAAAATAAAATGGTTTGGTTCGGTTCACTTTAGCTAGGTATTGAGTTACTGGCGAATACGCCAATTCGTGATTGTATTATCCCTTGAGGGGTCAGCTCACATTATACTCAAGCGTTAACTTTTTATTTTTAATTGAGATTGGGTTGAAATAGAAAATGACTATGAGTATTTTTATGGCTTGCAAAATTCAGGTTGAAAAAAGGGAGAACGACAAAGCTCAGTAATTGTCAATTCTTTGGAAAAAGAGCTCCCGACTATTTTTGAATTGATATCTTAGATTCTGGGAATCAAGTCTGCTGTAGAAGGAAGGAAAAAATGTAGCTTAATCTCATTTAATGTCAATATACAAAAAAAAAATCCAAACGATAATGAAAGCATAACGGATATTCATTCAATTCCATAAAAAGAGTAAAATATCGATTGTTAGCGATTACCTAAAGATTATGCAGATTATTCCCGTTGCTTTGTTTATTTTTGGATGCCAAATATTAGGTTACTTAATCAGGTCGAGAGATTACTTAATCAGGTCAAAAGAAAATTGTAATTATTTGACGATTTTGATCCGCTTGGCTCTAAGTAGTCGGTTTCAAACTCTGTACCCATACAGTTTGTATATATCTGATCATTTTAATGAGGATTCCACACAATGTGGCAAAAAAGCCATAAAGTGTGAGGAGTGCTGCCTATCGCCGCTACGGCCTGTGCTACCCAGCATTATTGTTTGTTTTCCTTATAACTCGGCTATTGTTCATCCGATCTTCACTATTCCTTTGGCGGGTTGATAAATAATACTGATTACTAAACATGCGGGAGATATAATGTTTCTTCCGAATTGTGGGGGCGGGAGGGAAGTGGAAAAAGTTGAAAATTATCTTAATCTGCCTGCAAGTAAGCCATAATCAAACTGTTAGAACGGGAGCAAATCTTATGAACAGATTCAACTTTAAAAAATTCGCATTTTTCGTAACACACTTTTGGAGCTTGTATTGTAAGTCAATTTTGTCCTTAGTCCATAAAATTTTGTACTTAAACTAAGTACGATCTTGTCTTAAATTTTGGGGCTATTTGAAAGTCCGAAATGGATTTGATTTAAGAACTTTTGCTCACATTTTAATAATATTAACAGTGGTTTTTCTATCCCAGAATGTTTCGTACTTAATTTAAGAACATCCAAGAACAAAACATACCTAAAATTGTAAGTACAAAACGTTATAAATTCTATCCCGATCGATCTAGAACTCTGCCGGTCGAGTTTTTCTGAGTCTACTTTTGCACTAACTAAACATACAAGTAGCATCTATGCCTTTGTTGGTGGTGGTTCAGAACTTCTAGTCATAGATCATAGGTCCAGTAGGGACCTAATGGGGGCGTTTGTGATCAGGTAAAGCTGCTGATCGGTTCAACTTGGCGATCCCAGAGTGATCCTGGCTTACTACGACTGAAGTCGAGTCGTGGTGACCACTGGAAGCAGGTTAATGCAGCCGCATTCCCTACAGGGTATAATATATAGGGTTAATGCGTCGGGTTTGGTACCCACAACCGTAAAAATCTCCACCAATGAAAACTGCGACAAACCGATGCTACTACGGGCTAAGTAGGGAGCTCAAGAGCAGAGAACTCACGCTAAGAACAAAAATATCCCTATACAAGTCGCTTATTATCCCAGTCCTGCAATACGGCGCAGAAGCATAGACAATAACAGCAGCGGATGAAGCGGCGATTGGCGTGTTTGAACGAAAGATTCTTCGGAGGATTTATGGATCTTTAAAAGTTGGCGATGATTGTCGCATTTGAAAAAATTACGAACTTTATGAGCTCTATGGGGACACCTGTCTGGTCAAGCGCGTAAAGCAACAGCGGCTGCGCTGGATAGGACATTTCAACAGAATGGACGAAGAAGCTCCAGTAAAAAAGGCTTATAAAGCGAAGGCGGCTGACTATGGAGGAAGAAGCAAGAAGGGGAGACCTCCACTAAGATGGGACGACCAGGTGCGGGCAGTCATTGCCAAGCTTGGTGTGACCAACTGGTGCCAGCTCGCACGGAACAGAAGCCGTCAAACGGTTGTGATGGCCAACAAAAAAGAAGAAGATCTAAGACTTTGTACAACAAGCGTGTGTCATGGTGGAGTGCTAAAACGAGAAAGGCAAAGCTAACTTCGTCTGTACCGAAGTTTTGATACACTTGAAATAGCTTGTCACAACGGTTAGCGACTTCGACCAAACTTCGCAAATCAGATTCAAAACATTACATATTACCCATGACCGTGTTTGAAAGCGATAATATTGAGAACAAACCAGTTTTTTTTTCACAAAAACACATTTTTCGAACGAACATTTGTATGGCAGCTACAAGAAGTAGTCATCCGATCCGGTCGGTTCCGACATATTAGCAGCGTGCAGTAAAAAGAAGACTCTGTGCAAAGTTTTAGCTCGATAGCTCCAAAACTGAGGGACTAGTTCGCGTAGAAACAGACAGACGGACAGACGGACGGACGGACGGACGGACAGACGGACAGACGGACGGACAAAGCTTAATCGACTCAGCTCGTCATGCTGATCAAGAATATATATACTTTATGTGGTCGGAGATGACCCCTTCTTTTGGTTCAAAATTTTCGAAAAATATATAAAATTTTTTTTTTTTTTAAAAAAAAAAGGGGGTTAAAAATTTATTTTTTTTTTTTTTTTTAATTTTTATTTTTATTCACTGGCTTCATTTCTTATCATTTTCATTTCTAAAAATGAAGCCGTTTCCATTGACAAATTGTCATCATTTTGACACTTTGACAAAAACAGCTGCTTTGTTTGTTTTAAATAACAGGCCGCACTTTCAAACTTGCGTGGACTTTTTATATTTAGCAAAAAAAAGAATACCCCCCCCCCAAACCAACAACCCCAACGCATTGCCATCGCCCTAAACTATCAGCAGAAAGCAAATTTTTTACCTATTTATATTTTAAGCAAAATACGCCTACTTTTTCGGGCAATTGTCATCATTTTCGAGAAATGATAGAAATGAAAGGCAAAATGAAGTGACAATTCGTTTGGGAGAAATGATATCATTTTCATCATTTCATGAAATGAAGCTTCATTTGTTCAGTGGACATAGGGTACTAAACTAACTAAAACAGCTGGGGAATGATATTAAAAACAATTAATTTTTTTTTTTTTTTTTTAAAGGGAATTAAATTAGATAAGAGAAAAATTTTTTGGGGCACAATACTTCATATATATAAGACAGCTTTTCAAACTCATTCAAATTTCAAAGCTGCATTATGGGAAAAAAGTAGAAAATTTTCGCATAAACTTTAAAAATAAAGCTAGAGCTCTACAAATTTGCACAAAAGTTCGTTAGACTGAACCAAAATTTTGAAAAAAAAAATCTCAAGATTGGACCACGCCTTCCTTCCGCCCCCATACCAACAATAATCCAGTTATTTCGCATTTATTATAATAGATTTATTTAAATTTTAAATTATGCTAATAATACTTAAAAAATACCAGAACTTAAAAAAAACATACTTTTATTATATTTTATGTTTATATACAAGAATTGTTAGTTTGATTTTATTTATTTGCTCAATATTCTTCAATTTCCTCATCTAAAGAAATGTTATTTAGATAAGTGAATTCGTAATCCTCTTCTTCTTCATCATCATACTGATCTGCGGATTTATGAAATTCTGCATCAGGAAATTCAAGAAGATCAATAACTTCTTTTGGGAGGTTTTTCCTTTTGTTTATCTTATTTCTTTCTTCTTTCTTTCAAGCAAAGACTTGAAAGCAATGGATCGGAAGAGTCCAATGCTCTTTCAAATACATTTGTAATATTTGCCAATCGACTACATTTTCTGACATGAGATCTGCTTTCGCTCTTATATAGTTTGTTCCGCGCTTCTGACGCGTTTTCTCCAAGGATACCATCTGGAACAATGAAACGGTTTATAATTTGGTATCCATGTTCCAATATTTTGTGCACAGTTGGGGACATTTTGTACCAAGAATAGTGTTCCATGTACAAAGGAAAAGTATGGTTACAAAAGGATATGAACTTTTCAGAATAAATTATGTGCTCAGAAGAAATTGCAATTAAAATGATATCCTTTGACGCGCCATTTCTTTAACTCAATCCTATAAGAAATTCTTAACACAAACTCCAAAAATCGAATCCATGCATGAAGCGGACTTACTCCATTTTTTAGATTCTCAGATTTTACATTATAAATCGGAGAGTTAAAGTCTGTTGTTTTTAGCAACTGAATCGGCTTTGCTCCACATAGTGGACATGACTGGCATGAATTGGTTCCGGTTACAACGTTAAAAACAGCTCAGATGCTAATTTCCCTTTAAGGCGAGGTCCTGAATCTTCATAGCATAACTGTTTTCGTCCATCTTTGAATTGTGTCATTTCTTGCTTCTCAATACCAACAACAATGTTAGATGCAAGCCACCGTAAGTGTTTTGATCTGAATCGCTCCAACAAGTGATTGCATTTCGGTAAGTGCTTGTGTAAATAAGCAATAAATTGGTTCACTTTCTTTGAAATTGCAGTAGTTTGGTATTCAGTCAGAAAGTGTTCATCAATATTTTCCAAAATATAACTTTTTACTGCGTATCCTTCGCGTTTGTTGTTGCTCCAAACCTCAAGCAGCTCTGCATAACTGAACTCATAAACACCTGCAAAGAGTCATTTTTTCCGAAAAGGGGGCAAAACGGGGCAAAAGCTTTATTACTTTTTATTTCTGTACTAATTTGTTAACCCTATTTTACTGGAGCCTTGGTGATTCGTTGTGCTATATAAAAGTAATATTCCACAGACCTCACGCACGTTTGTAATTATACACCTGTAATTATACACCTGAATACGCTGGGATAAGATCCTACAAGCACTCACTCGTCTTGGTATTTCTAATTATCTGGTGAAACTAATTGCCAGCTACTTCAAGAACCGTACACTGCTCACACACATCGGATGGGAGGAAAACATACGAAGTCGCAGGCGGCGTGCCACAGGGCTCAGTTATAGGATCGATCTTGTGGAACGTGATGTATGATGGAGTCCTTGGGCTAGCTACGCCGATAGGCGTCAGCATTGTTGGCTTTGCAGATGACATCGCGATCGTCTCAGTAGCCAGGAATTGGAGGATGTGCAGTATAAAACCAACGACGCTATAGTGCGAGTGACCGCTGGCTTGAGGACAACGGGCTGAGCCTGGCTCCCCATAAAACCGAAGCAGTTCTTAGCGGCAGCAAGAAACCTGTGAAAACTGCCAGCATCACGGTCGGAGACCAGCGTATAACATCAGAAGGAGGCTATAAAGTACCTGGGGATTATGCTGGACCACAGGCAAAAGTTTAAAAGACCACCTAGCGTACGTGGAGGAAAAGGCTATCAGAGCAACAAATGCCTTATCGGGAATTATGGCAAATATCGGTGGACTCGACAGCGTAGCAGATGGCTGATCTGCAACGTAGTCAGGTCTATCATAATGTACGCAGCACCGATATGGGCCGCTGCAATGACAGTGCCGTCATACAGCCGAGGATGCAAGACGCGGCGCTAGTTCTGGCTGGAATGGTACCACTAGACCTGTTAGCGATGGAAAGCAGAGAAGCAGATGAGCATCGAAGAGAGAGGACGATGACGAAATGGCAAGCGAGGTGGAGTGCTACCACCAACGGCAGGTGGACAAGAAGACTGATTGCGGACTTAACGCCGTGGGTGGGTAGACAGCACGGACAAACTGACTTTTACCTATCACAGCTACTGACCGAGGGATGCTTCAAATCCTATCTTAGAATTTCAGCATGAGACAGATCCGTTTTGTACACACTGTACTCGGACCATGTGGCCGTCTGTGGCCCGGTGGTTAGTGTGCTGGACTGCTGGGCGGGAGGTCGTGGGTTCGATCCCGCCTCTGAACATCTAATAATAAAAGTTTTTCTTTCTTTAGAAACTAGCTTTTACACATACGGTCACCTTCACCAGCTTAGTGGCGCCAGCTGTGAAGTAACTAGCCATGAAAAAGCAATTTTTCTCAAAACTTTGCCGTTCGGATCCGGCGTTAAACTGTAGGTCCCTTTCTCTTGTGCGAAAAATTTAAGGCACACACGCCAGGAGATTGTGAGAAGCTTGGCTTGGCCCCGTCAAGGAGCTGTATAGCCAGTTTTACCTTTACCTTACTCGGACCATGAAAACGCAGAACATATATTCTTTGTCTGTCCGAGATTCGCTGCCGAACGGGAAGAGCTAAGCCTAGGTATTGGGAGGCCATTCACAGTCAGTGACTTGATGGACATCCTACTTAGCTCGCAAAACAATTGGAATGCTATATACCATTGCTGCTGGTACTGAAATCCTTGCGTCGCGCTGATCGACAGAGCAATTCGACTTCAACCCCTAGATATGAATCTAGTGGAGGCCTTCGTGCCATCTCCTCCTTGTGAAGTAATACTTAGCGGTAGTTCCGCAAGAGGAAACAGAGTAGGGGTGGTTTTAGTGGATGAGGAATTCCGAGTCCCACACTTTTCAGGTTTAATGCTTTCCCCTATACAAAAAAAAAAAAAAACGAGAAGGCCAAGCTAACTTCGTCTTTGCCGAAGTTTTTATACCCTTGCAAATGTTTTAATACATCAGAGTTTAAGAACGCCAGCATAAAAACAAACAATTTTTCTAAATAAAACCCACTTCTCGACCGATAGTTCCTATGACAGCTATAAGATATAGTCATCCGATTTTGACCAAAACTTCCAAATCTGTATAAAAGCGTTTAATATTAATAATCGGTGATGTGAGACACGTTAACATTAAAAACAAAAAGTTTTTCTCCTTAAAACCCACTTTTCGACCGATAGTTCCTATGACAGCTATAAGATATAGTCATCCGATTTTGACCAATACTTCCAAATCTGTATAAAAGCGTTTAATATTAATAATCGGTGATGTGAGACACGTTAACATTAAAAACAAAAAAGTTTTTCTCATTAAAACCCACTTTTCGACCGATAGTTCCTATGACAGCTATAAGATATAGTCATCCGATTTTTACAAAAACTTCCTAATCTATGTAAAAGCGAAAAGTATTAATGATTGCTGAAGTGGGAGCCGTTAACATTAAAAACAAAAAAGTTTTTCTCACAAAGACCCACTTTTCAACCGATAGTTCCTATGGCAGCTATAAGATATAGTCATCCGATCCGGTCGGTTCCGACATATTAGCAGTGTGCAGTAAAAAGAAGACTCTGTGCAAAAAATCAGCTCGATAGCTTTAAAACTGAGAGACTAGTTCGCGTAGAAACAGACGGACAGACGGACAGACGGACAGACGGACAGACAGACGGACGGACAAAGCTCAATCGACTCAGCTCGTCGTCCTGATCAAGAATATATTTGGGTTTAAGCTAGGTACCGAGACACTCGAAATTTTGCGGAGCGGAAATTGTTTGATAATTTCCTGAGCCGCTCAGACAATGTAGTGTGACCAAGCAACAGCAAAAAATTCAGCTGTTGTTTATTTAAGAAATTGGCGGGCTAATTCAAATAAAATTAAAGAGTTTATAGAATTGATAAAGGAAGTCACTGGGAGAAATTCAAAGGTCATAAGCAATGCCATGGTAAATTTCATGGATGCATTTTGTGTGTGGCTGGAGGTATAAGCAGTGTCCTTTATTATTGTATTGCATTGGCCTGCGTGAGCAGAACTTGACCCCTAAGATATGTATACTGCTATTGCGAATACCTAAAGGTAGCAACGGGAGCGGCTGGAGCAACGGAAACTACCACATAAAGCCGGAGGAAACACTCTATAATGTGCTATGGAGACTGCAAAGGCTCAGGTCTGTTTGGCCGTGGGCTGTAGAGGCTACGGAGGTTTGGACTCAGGTGGTGTGCACACATTGGGCGAATGGCATACCAACCACATCAACGGGGAGCATACCGAAAAAGATTCTCAGTCACAAGTGATGCAGCGGCCGGAGCTGCCCGTATCAAAATGATTTTATTGGCCAGATTCCATGAAAATGGTTGCGACTTGCCCACTTTGATCATCTCCACATGTTTGTCCAACTCGCAGCTCTCCAAATAATTGTAGCATTGTTTTTTTAGTCTTCTTTGCTTAAACTTTTTTCATTGCGTGCTCAATTTTCGTAGGTACCTCTGACAATTATCAAACAAGTTTCATAATTTCGTGACCCCCTTCGACAATTTATCAGCTGTTTTCAAGAAAACGAGTTGGCAGGTCCATGTTTATTGTCGAAGCGAGTGTCTCAGTACTCGCTCAGGAAATGCGCTCTGACAATTTTCGCGAGCGGATTTATGGAATTATGGAAAGGATGAAGGGACTTACAAATATTTTTTGTCTCGTAACTTAATTTTAAGAAAATTTTAAATTTTTAAAATAATGATTTTTTATTTATTTCTTTTACTAAAAAATATCAATATCGAAATGATATCTTTTATAAAATACCAAAGTTTGGCCAAATACCCCCTTTGGATTGCCTTCCAGGTGAAGGTAGCGAATTTTTGGTAGAAGTAAATTTGGAGTCGATGAAAGGATGGATATGGTGGCATGAAAAATGAGAGAAAATTATGAGAGGAAAGCAGAAAGTAGGTAGGCAGGCAAAAAAAAAGGAGGGCAAGAATGCTGTACAAAGTTAATGACAAACGTAAAATTTCACATCAAAGTGTACCAAATGAACTAAAAAGCTAAACGGAACAGCTATGGGATCAGATATCTAATAACTCTTTAAGAGTATTGCTGTCTTCGTCCGGACCAAAGTAGTTTCTCATTCAGTCTACCAGCTGCGCTGCTCCTGCTGCTTCTCTTATTATTTTCTCATTTTTTTTTCTGTTCACCTCACAAAAACTCCTTTTAGCTGTGCAGCTAACTGGGGGCTATGCATATCCCGGGCTTCTCTCATTCTCATTGTTATCGCTTTTGCTTGCCTTGAGTTTGCATTTTTATTGCTTTGTTAATTTTAAATAAGCCACGCGTCTTTATGTTCACAGTTGTATGTATTTTTTTTTTTTTTGTACCTCTATGAACCCATAAGTCTGCCCCAGCATCGTTAAGAAGAATTGAGCTGTCGTCTTTAGGTTGGCTTTCTCAGTCAATTGTCAGCGGGTTGTCACACAGATGACGATCTCCTTGGACTCTTTCGCTCCGCTAACGCTCTATGGCGCCAGCGTGCAGAGCCAAGAGAAGATTTCTTTATAGATTTTTAACGCCCCAAACGTGAATGGTTTTGCCTGACCACAATTATTTCCAGCTTTTATTCATAAACAAGCGACAATAAAATTGGGCCATAACAAGACAAAAGTTATTGTTGTTTAACGAAATAAACAACTCGTAAAATTATGCTACACAGCGAACTAAAAACTAAAAAAAAAAAAGATTTTTTGTTTATTTTTTCTGTAAAATTTTCGCGCCAATTAAATTCAATTAGCTGTCAGCTTGGCTCTCGGAACCATGATGTACAATATGATGTGTGATAGATAACCATGTTATGCCCGGGACCGCCCTGCACTGATGTGTGTGTGTGTCTGCGGCGAGTCTGTAGCGCCACTGCCTCGTAAAAGGTTAGTTTAAACAAATAAACACGTGGAATTTAATGAAGAAACGTGTGTGGCTATATGGATTACATGGTCGGGGATAGTTTCTAGGAGGGAAGGGGAGATGCCAGAAGTGCGAATGATGGGCAAATCGCAAAGTGATTGGCCCAGTTAGTAAATTATTGTTATCTGATGTAAAATATTTCTATGAATTTGAATCCAATCCATTTGTGCTCCATCCTGCCCCTTCTCCATATGGCCCAGTGCAAAAATATAAACAACAAACAAACAATTCCCCCATAGACTTGTGGTCACCAGAAGAATGTACGTAAACATTGTGCAAAACTTTTGATTGCAGCACTAAAAACAGACACACACAGTACGAACAGCATTCGGGGTCGGGCGATAAACCTGTGAAATCTTCCGAGATTAAGACCAGAAAAACTATTGCAGCTACAACTGGAATAGTGGCCGGGATTGGCTCTCTGCGCGATGACGACGCGCCTAAAACAAACAAATAAACGGCAACTAAATGGCCAACTAACAGCCTCGACTGGCGGCACGCTTTGGAAATTTAATTAAATCGACAGAGAAAACAATAAAAACTACGCACACACCCGATTTTATGACGCCCTGCACCATGAGCCAATAACTCAAAAAATACTTGCCAGCGTATCATTAAAATCAAAAAAATCTTACTTCATCCAGCGTGGGTGTTCGTCGTCGTCGTCGTCCAAATATCAGGGGAAGAAGAAGCTTATGATTTGCCATTAAAAATGTTTAGATGCACAAATAAACACTACAGAGCGTACCCAAACGCAATCGTTAAAAGTTCGCCCTCCCAAAAAGCAAAAAGCCATCCCATTGCTTATTTCGTATTGTAAACAGTTTTGTAAATGAAGCGGACAATTCGAAAAAAAGGAGGGGTGGGCTTCGAAAATTGGCGCAATTTGTTATGAAATTGTTAAGTAAATAGAGGAGCCCTTGATAGGTGATAACAATTGTAAGGATCTTTATCAGTCTTCTTTGTCTTTGTAGATTTAAAACATGCTCTTTTTGCTGATCAAGTCTAAGATGAAGTGTAACTAAATATAGCTTTTTGTAGTTAGTGGGCCTTAAACACTTTTAGTTAAATCATCGAAAAAATTCCACCAAGGTGCTTGAAGTAGGAGAGACCGTAAATGGGGTTTTTGGATCTAAATCACCCTGCCTTTTGGACGTTTTAGCGTATAAAGCGACTTAAAAAAAAAAAAAAAAAAAAAAAAAGAAAAAAAAAAAGCTTACCCCATAATTTTCTTTAAATAACACTGTTCTACAAATTGAGACCTTTTGGTGGGTATCCAGAGAATCTTTAACTAATTCCTGCGCCTACACATGCTGATTACGAGTTAGTATGTAAAGCCATATCTTAGTTTCCGTTTTCAATAATAAAAAAAAAAAATAAAGAAAAAATAAAAAAAAAAAAAATAAGAGAGAGAACTAGACTTCCACCCCAAATGTTTATAGGAGTTTATAAAAAGGCAACTTTGGCATTGGCTCAACAAAATATTTATTGAAATGTAAAATAACAACATTCACTGGACGATCTACGTTAACATTTGCGATTAATTTTGAAACAATAACTGTACTTCTCGATAGTCTTCTTCTTTTTTCTCTTTGGCGCTGCATGTAAATCACAACTGCGGCTCTGCTCTCTAACTACCTACTGAGCCCAGAAACATCAGTTTGCAAGAGAAATTCTTCTGATAGAAGCTAAGTTCACACAGTCAAATTAATTTAATCAAACTGTCATGGCGGAGTTTGACTGATTTGTGTTCGAATTTGTCTTGGTGTTCACACACACGTCAAATAAATTTTAATCGAAATTTGTCGAAACTTCGAAAGTTTCAATTGAATTTGGCTTAGTGTTCACACTCGCAAATTTTGTGTGCGGTAAATTTATGTTTCACAGAAACTAATGTGGTATGTCGATAGCCGCCGTCAAATTATCGACTCGGTGCGATACATTTATATCTGGCTAATGAAATTGTCCAACTGCTTAACATTTATACAAAAAGCCGCTCTCGGCTCGTGAGCCCCAGCTCTCTGTTCTTCGCTGGGAGCCACAGACTGTGTGGTTCGCGAGTTATTCTAACCTATTTACTATATACGGATCTCCATGGTAATAAGACCGCTAATTACTTAAGAAACTGCTTTTCAAGTCCACAAATGACCACACATAATAACATTGCCATGAATTTGACAATACTGAACCGCGATAAATACCATGGAAGACCAATGCTAAAGAATATAGTCAAGATCATAAGAATCGTTTAAAACCACTTTCCGTTACTGACAAATCATTAAATCGCGGAAAAATACCAAAGAGGATCAAAAATGGTAACAATTCCAAACAAATTGTACTCCCTATCAAGTGAAAAATGCTAGGATCAATGCATAAGAGCCATTCGCAGCTAATGGTTCTCCATGGTTATAAGACCGCTTATTACTTAAGAAACTGCTTTCCAATACCACAAATTATAATAACATAGTCATGATTAGGACACTACTGAACCGCGATATACACCATCATGGACCAATGCTAAAGAATATAGTCAAGATCACAAGGAACATTTCGAACCACTTTTCGTTACTGACAAATCATTCAATCGCGGAAAAATACCGAAGAGGACCAAAAATAGTAACAATGCCCTCCCTATAAATCATATTAATTCTTGACCAGCGTCAATAGACGAGTCGATATAACCATGTTTGTTTTGCATCACAGTTCAAGACATATAGCGTTTTTATTCTTTAGCATTGATCTTCCATGGTAATTGTCGCGGTTCAGTATTGTCATAAACAGGGTATAGTTCTGTGTTGACTTGAAAAGCAGTTTCTTAAGTAATTAACGATTTAGTTACCATGGCGATCCCCATAGCTGATTGGCAGTACATTTTGCTTCGCATAGTTACAATTTTGGGCCTCTTTGGTATTTTTCGCGATGAATGTGTGTGCAGCCTGAAAGTGGACCTAAATCGATTCTTGACTATATTCTTTAGCATTGGTCTTCCATGGTATTTATCGCGGTTTATGTTGTTAAATTCTTGGCTATGTTATGATGTGTGATCATTTGGACTTGAAAAGCAGCTTCTTAAGTAATTAGCGGTATTACCATTGGAGATCCGTTAGCTTCAAATTGCGCTCATGCATTGATCCTGCCAGGATTTATCCCTTGATTTGTGTTAACGTTCTTCATTTTTACTATTTTTTATCCTCTTTGGTATTATTTCGCGATTTTTAAAATCGACAGTCACAGCCGGTTGATGGCTTTCCGAAGCCTGGTTAAACCCATACCTTGGACAATTTAGTAACAAAACTTTATTATTTTACTTTGCTTATCTTACACCATTGTGCTAATTCTTATCCGAATTGAATGTCAAACAGATTTACAAAGTCCCTAGCAAGTTAAAATCCCGGACAATTATCAGAAGTTTGATAAGTTTGTTCTTACATTTGACATGCAAGATCAAACTCGTCAAATGCGATAACAGTTTGACAAACAGTGTTCACATTGCATTCGAACCTTTACACAAACTTTTGACAACTTGATTTGTCAAACTCGTCAAATCTGTCGTCAAACAAGTTTGACTGTAAATAAATATAGCGTTCACACACAACTCAAACTTATTTTGTCAAATTTTCGCCATATTTGACAAATTAGTTTGACTGTGTGAACTTAGCTTGAGTATAACTTGACATTTACAAATTTAAAAAAAAATAAAGACCATTTTTGGCATTTATGTCCATTTTACAGTTAATCCATTAAAGATATGGAATTTCTAAAAAGCCAGATTCGGGTTCAGCGTAGAAAACTTGTCTGGAACCAACCATTGGCCTTGTTCACCAGCATACATAAAACATCAAACATCATCCATAAAAAAAGTTTATTGGCTCTTGTTGAACGCTTTGATGAAATTTTAAGGTAAAATGGTGCATGAATGCTATGCTTTGATTTTAATCCAAATCACAAAAATTAGCAATCCCATAATTGCACTTCATTCGTTCACTTCAACAATTGATCTAGATCCATGGTGTTGGGCGGGAAGGAAGGCGTGGGGTGGAAGGGGGGGCGGGGAGTTTTATGGTCATCGATTTGTGCTGGTGAACACGTTCGGTGTTTTACCCATTAAAGTTCTGCTGTTGGCGCTTCTTGTCTAAATACTTATGCCAACCCCATTTGCACATTTTGATTTATATTTTCTAACCTAAGCAGCTGATTGTGTACTACTTATGTCTTATTGAAAGCTTACTTTAACTTACTTAAATTTCAAAATTTAAGGATTTTTTGTTTAAAAGATATAATGGTTTATTTAAGGTTTTTTTGGTCAAAGTATGTACTTATGCCCACTAGTGAAGAAAGATTTCTTGATCTGAAAGAGGGAGTGTGTGTTCAAATCATGGAAAATTTGTAAGTTTTAATAAATCGCACTTTTTTTATTATAGCATGCATAGCATCCTTTTGAAATTTGGTCGGCTATCAAACGTTGAACATGGGGGCCTACAACTATATGCAAGAGTTATACAGAAAGAAGCAGAGCGATGTGATGCGCTATTTGCTTCGCATCCGTGTTTGGCAGTACCGTCAATTGACAAAATTGCACCGTTCGCCCAGACCAACCCGACCGGACAATTCCCGTCGTCTGGGATATCGCGCCAAGCAAGGCTATGTAATTTATAGAATTCGTGTACGTCGCGGAGGCAGGAAGCGCCCAGTGCCTAAAGGATGCACCTATGGCAGGCCTAAGAGTCATGGTGTTAATCAGCTGAAGCCCTACCGTGGACTGCAGTCCATTGCCGAGGAACTGCGTGTTCTAAATTCGTATTGGGTTGCCCAGGATGCTTCTTACAAATACTTCGAGGTGATCTTGGTCGATACACACCATAATGCTATACGTCGCGATGCCAAAATTAACTGGATATGCAAACACGTCCACAAGCACCGTGAATTGCGCGGCTTGACCTCTGCAGGCAAAAGTTCCCGTGGCATTGGCTAGGGATACAGATCTCTCAGACCATTGGAGGATCTAGACGTGCTGCTTGGAAGCGCAAGAATCGCGAGCACATGCACAAGAAGCGTTAAAAATATAACTAATGACATCCATGAACATTTGAATATTTGCAATGCATTGGCAAATAAATTAATGGAACATTTTTCAGAAAAAAAAAAAAAAAAAAAATGGATAACCATCAACCACGTTCATTCATAATAGGGTTTGGATATTTTTTGTTGGGGAAGTGGTGCACCGCGACCAATTTTGGTCTATTGTGCCCCCCTACTGAGTTTACATCTCTCCTAGCAGCCCTATTTCCTGTACAAAAGCCAGGATTTTTTTGGGTTCTAAGTTACTGATATTGCTTGGGTGTAGAATGTGTTTCCCAAAATCTGCTGAGTCTGTGCCTCGCTAGGGCAACGCAGTGTGCTAGTATATAATAGGGTTTGGTCCAATCACATGTTTTTTTAAGTTGCATATTGACAGAACTACAAATTGGCTACCTTAACTTTCTTATGGAAGCCAAGCAAATTGTATAAGAAAATAGCGTAGACTTGTCTTGTTTATGTAGGGTTGCAAAAACATCGATTGTGAAAAAAAATCATCGATGTTTCTCCAGCTCTACTCTGTACCTGGAGTAGAAGCTGAATGCAGCGCTGCTGCTGTGCTCATTCCTAAGTTTCTCTCTCTCTCTCTCTCTTTTTTTGCTGAATGAAATGCGGTGTTTTTTGTTGGGGAGGGGGAAGGGGGGGCTTTAGATTTTTTTGTCCTGATAAATTGAGAACCGCTTATCCGATCTTTATAATTTCTTCGGCAAATCGATACATATTACTAATGACTAGATATCTCTAGAAGGTCTACAAGACTGTGGGAGATATGACGATTTTTCTCAATTGCGGAGGCGGGAGGGGGCGTGGCAAAAATGAAAATAAACTTGATCTACCTTCAAATTAAAGAAGCATTTATCTTCATACATGTCAAACCTCTATCTCTTACCATCTCAGAGATTTGTTTGTTCATACGGACGGACGGACGGATGGATAGACGGACGGACAGACGGACGTGGCTATATCGACTCCCGCCGTTGATGCTGATCAAGAATATATATACTTTATGGGTCGAAAATGTTCCTTTCTCCTTAATACTTTTGCACCATATTAACATACACTGTGTACCTTTGGTACAGAGTATAAAAATACTTGATGTTTTTTCGGAGTGCTCGAAAAATTCGTTTCGTATCATTAAAATCTTACAATTAAGTCAGATTAGTTGTACTTTTGAGAAGCCAAAGCAGCCCTCAGCACCGCCCTTTACCCACCCAGTACCATTTCTCTTTCAGTTCCCTCTAAGCAGAGTCAAATGTTGTACTGATGCGTGCTAATATATCACGATTATGTCAGTCGGTTGTGTTTGTGCCACAGCGTGGGGCCCTGTGGCGGATAAAGGAAAGGACAAGGATTTGCGTGCGCACGCGTATAGCGCCAAAACGAATTAAGCCTGATGCACCGGCAACTGATAATTCAATTTTTTTTTTTTTGCTTAGTTCTGTTGGCAACACAGAACTTTCAATTTGTCCAACTGTTGGGCAACACGCACATCAATAACAACAAACAATTTGGCAAGTTGGCAGTTCGATTTGCGAACGAAATGAGAAATCTGTGCGTGACACGCAAGGCGTCACCCGTTGGGTGAGGAGGAGGAGGAGGAGAAGTGTTGGTATCGGTTCGGTTCGGGTTCTGGCAAATCATCGCTGTAATCTCTCAGCTGCTGTCAGAAGGCAACATGAATGAATGAGTGAGTGAATGAGTTGAGCACGGGACAAACATACATAAGAAAACGTTGCCCAATTGTTAAGCAATTTATGCAAAAAGCAACTGAATGACAGCCCAATCTCTCTATCTCAGTTTGCTCGGTGTGTTTTCGGCTGTCAAATTTGCCAAATCATGATGACGTATCGCTAAACCACGTTTGACATTAGCGTTTTTTTTTTTTTTTGTGCAGGCAAAAGGGTTGCATACTAATTTTTCCAGGGGTTGGGTCTTCTTGTGAGAGATTTTGATTTCTATGTGGTGAATGTGTGGAGCGAGAGATAAAGTCAGGGGTATGTTTTAGTGCATAGCATAGTAACTGGTGGGAACCAGAAAGTCAATTAGCAAATCTAAAGGCCAAACGAATCGAATATGCGTCCCACAGTGAGGGATTCAGTTACAGGTGGTATTTAGGTCTTTAGCTTAATTTCTTTAAAAATCTGTGCCAAATTAAAAATTTTCTTCAATTTTTTTACCTTTTTCGTTCTTTATGATAATCTGAACTCGACACCTCCTACTTACTCGTCTTCAATTGCTAACTATTCAGTCTTCGCGATAATCTAAACTCATTATAAAATGTTAAAATCAAGGGATTTTTTTGTACGTTTGTTCTACACTTCCTATTAACCCGTCTATTTACCCGTCTTCATGACAATCTAAGCTCATATAAGAACTTTTACAAATTTCGAAAAAAAAACCTCTTATTTTCACTTCTTCGATTGCCAACAACCAACTATAACATTTAGCAAATTTTTACCAGTCAATTTAGGCATCTTCATAATAATCTTACTTATACGAAAATTATTACAAACTTCGACTGTTTGGACCATTTACGAGTCCACAATTGTCATATATCAATTATTCATTAATTTTTTCTGCCGTTTAGTTTAGAACCATGTGTACCATTGTAATATATCAAATCTTTATAACATCTTCTTTCTTCTCTTCTTCTTCTTTATTGGCCATCACAACCGTTTGACGGTCTGGGCCTATACGATTAATGCTCTCTGTGGCTTCTTCGTCCATCCTGGTGACATGTCCTAACCAGCGCAGCCGCAGTTGCTTTATGCGCTTGACCAAACAGGTGTCCCCATAGAGCTCATACAGTTCGTCATTTTTTCGAATGCGGAAATCATCGCCAACTTTTAAAGGTCCATAAATCCTCCGAAAAATCTTTCGTTCAAACACGCCAATCGCCGCTTCATCCGCTGCTGTCATTGTCCATGCTTCTGCGCCGCATTGCAGGACTGGGATGATATGCGACTTGTATAGGGCTATTTTTGTTCTTCGCGTGAGGTCTCTGCTCTTGAGCTCCCTACTTAGCCCGTAGTAGCATCGGATCGCAAGAGTGATTCTTCGTCGGATTTCCAGACTGATGTTGTTGTCGCTGGTTATCGTCGTTCTGAGGTAAACAAAATCCTCTACAACTTTAAAGTTGTATTCTCCCATTGTAAAAGATTGTCCAAGACGCAAGGACTTTTTGTCTGCGGATACTAGGTATTTCGTCTTGTCCTCATTTACCGCTAATCCCATTATTTCAGACGGCCTCTCAATCTCTGAATACACCCTGCTTACCGCCCGTTCGTTTTTGCCGATAATGTCAATATCATCGGCACATGCGAGTTGCATTAGATCTTTATAAATAAAGGCGCCCGTTCTGTTGGCATTTGGGCACCGGCGCAGTATATATTCCATCAGTAGATTGAAGAAGTCACACGATAAGGTATCGCCCTGCCTAAAACCTATTTTGGTATCAAATGGTTCGGAAAGGTTATTTCCTATTTTGACGGAGCTTTGTGTACTTCTAAAAGTCATCATGCAAAGTCGAACGTACTTTGCTGGTATACCAAGAGCAGACAAGGCTTCAAAAAACCTTGATCTTATCGGCGTGTCAAAGGCTGATTTATAATCAACAAAAAGATAGTATGTGTTGATGCCTCTCTCGTAGGTCTTCTCCAGGATTTGTCGTAGTGTGAATATCTGGTCTGTGGTGGATTAACCAGGTCTAAAGCCACACTGATAAGGTCCAATCAGTGTGTTAATAAGCGGCTTTAGACGTTCATAAATATTGCGCGACAGAACCTTATTTGCAATGGGAAGGAGACTGATCCCGCGGTAGTTGGCGCAAACTGCAGGGTCTCCTTTCTTTGTAATATTCTGAACCTTTTGGACAAGTTTCCAGATATTTGGGACCATTTGATCTGCACCTCCTAAATACCCGTAGTTTTACTTGTCTTTATGATAATCTAAACTCAAATAAGAACTTTAGAAAATACGATTTTTTTTTTACTGTTCGGTATACACCTTCTATAGTTACCCGTCGTCTGCTATTGCCGTCTATTATATCTTCAAAAAAATTTTAGGACATATGAAAATTTTGCAAATTTCGCGATTTTTTTCATTATTGAATCTACACGTCCAATTGTGAATCTACACGTCCAATTGTTGTCGTTTTCATCCAAAGATAAATTTTGCGAAATTTCGCGATTTATTGGACCATTTAAATAAAAGTTATAAAGCCAATGTTCAAATCTAGATAATTCACTATGTGTGTGCCAAATTTCATCCGATTCATACATACAAAATTTCACATTCAAATTTTTAGTAAGATAATTCTTATTTTGTCTGGGAATAGAGTTCAGGATCTCGAACTGAACATGAATGACAAAGATCAACGAACCCTTTTTTCGTACCCTTGCACTGGATAATATAATTTTGCTCAGAAGTTCGCAAGGCATAGAATATTCATTTCAGACTGCATAATCTATATAAAGGGTGATTTTTGGCAGCTCTCGGACTCATTTTAAACAAATTCAGAAAAACGTATGAAATCTTTATTTGAGTCGATAGAACGATCTATATAATTTAATGTTTAATGATGATTTCACCACAGCCGCGGTGCGTCTCAAATAGTTCATACGCTGGGTCCAATTTTAGCATACTCCCTCCAACATATCGGCCGGTATGTTACAAATAAATTCTTCAATATTAGCTTCCAGTGCGGCATCTATTGCTGGCTTGTTGCTATAGACATGAGCCCTAACATAGCCCCACAAAAAAGTCTAAATTCGTTATATCGCACAGGGCCAATTGACCTGCCCCAGACGTGAAATTAACTATTCATCGAAATCGCCACTCAATTGGGCCATTGTTTAGCGTTCGGTGTGGCATGTGCCACCGTCTTGTTGAAACCACATAAGTCCAGCTCTGCCATTTTGGGCAAACAAAAGTTTGCAATCATCGCACGCTAGCGCTCTCCATTCACGTTAACGTTCCTGGCTTCGTCATCTTAAAAAAATTACGGTTCAATGATGCCACCGGCCCAAAATCCACACCAAACAGTGCATTTTTCGTGTTGCATTGGCAGTTCTTGCAATGCTGCTGAATGCTCTTCACACCAAATACAGCAATTTTGTTTCTTCACGTATCCATTCAAACAGAAATGACAATAAAACTATACTGATAAAAAGTGGATCTTCATCCAACTTTGCCAGCGCCCATTCACCAAAAGTTAGCCGTTGTGGTGGGGTGTGTGGCTTCAATTCTTGCACTGGCTGAATTGAAAATGGTTTTATACCCAAACCCTTCAGCAAAATTTTACACGTAGTGAAATAATAGAGGCCCATTAACAACAATATTTTCCTCTGTCCGCACTTTACGTATGCGTGTTGTTGGTTTTACGTCCAATTATGTAAATTTGGAGCGAAATTAAGTCACAAGATTCCGAATAGCCGCCTCGGAAGATTGCGCAAACTGACCATAAAATGGAAGAAGTGCACAATGCACTTTCTTAACCGAGCATGAATTTTGATAATAAAAATTCATGGGTAAACTGTAGACCAAACTGAACATGTTTGAAATAAACATGTGAACACGAAAAGGCCTGATCTGCCAAAAACAGTGCTGCCAAAAAGAAAGTTCCTAAAAATTACAATTTATGTATGTTTATTCTTGATCAGGGCGAGAAAGCGAAATACGGGAATTTATTTTCAATATTAACTTATAACCCCCCAAATCCAATAAAATAAAATAAGATAAATCGAACAAGCCGCTCCAGAGTCCAAGCACTAAACAAATGCATATAAATATTAAAAAATTAGTATCCTAGCAGTTAAGCGTTTCATAAATTTGTCTTTTCAAGAAACAATTCTAATACCAAAAGTTCCAGTTTCAAAAACACTACCATTCGGTTTTTGGCTGTTCAAAAAATTAATTTTCCCAGTACCGGTATCGCGCACTCTCTCCGATTCCAACACTTTCAATTTAAATTAAATTTTTCACAGCGGCGCTTATGGAAATGCGTTTTCCACCCCCAATTCTAGTAAAAAAAAGAAACAACAAAAAAACCATCCATCACACACACGCACACACTCGTTCACTTTTGGACCAAATAAAAACCTCATCGATCAGGCCAAGCGCCCAGTGCTATGCAATGCAAAAAGCGCTGACAAATTAAAATGCACAACCCAAAACTTGCTCAATAGATTTTTCCCAAACTGATGACGAATGTTGAAAGAATTAAGATGGATGGATCACTTGGAATGACGGAGAGAAAATATAGCAACAAAAAAAAACACAACACACAATATTACACAATCAAAGGAGTTGAATTCATATGTACAAAAGGAAATCAATGAAGACACCGAAACAACAACATCTTTGGCCATTTGGCACAGCGAGTCGTCGGTAACTCTAAAAGCCGAGCGATGATGCTGCAATTTGGCTACCTATCGTCATGGTCATGTCACTCAACAAAACAAAAAGAGTTTTGAATTTCGAAATTGAATTGAAACGAAGCAAATGACGTTGAAAACTTACACGAGCAACTGGAAGCCAGGCCAATCCTCTCTCTGTGTGTGTTGTTTGTGTAGTTTAAATGCCTTAATGGTTAATATCTTTGAAAGTGTCCAGTCATGGCGCCACAAGACATCAACAGATGAGATGTAGAAAATGCAGGATATGAGAGACCATGTGGCAAATCATTTATAACGTTTAAATTTTTTAATAAATATTCCTAGCACTCACATCCCTTGCACTGCTCGTACCTCCCTGTCGGGTGCTTCTTTAATCAGCACAGGAATCTGATACTCGTACAAAAGGCTTTTCTTTGTAAACACACTTCCTGAACTTTGCCAAGCCATAACAACGGGAGCGGCCGGGGGAAGGGAGGAGATCCTTGTATTGTATGGATTTTGCGCATATTTACACATATGAAAAACATGTTAACCAGAAAATTAATTATAAAATTTTCAAAAACCTTAACAATGTCTACAATATGGCGTTGATTTTACTCAAACAAAAACTAACTAACTGTTACTTCACAGTGTGTGAGTGAGTGTGCGTGTGGATGTGGGTGGCACAGGGCAACTTTTATACAGGGCTCATCGATTGAAATGTTGTTTAACAAGCTGCATTTTCCACTTAAAAAAAAGTTTCAAAATTGTGCAGAGTTGCAACTAACGTAATATGGTAAAGTTTTTTTTTTTCAATTGCTCTACGAAAAAGTTTTTTTTAATTATCTTTCATTGAAATTGTTTTGTGAGATTTATAGATATTGTAGGACGAGCTGTTCGAAATACAAATTGATTTGAGGAAATAAGAAAAAGGGATTTAAAGTTAGTTTGTGTGAGCTTTACAGAGCTTCTTGGTATTTAATTAGATTATTATGTTCTTATTTGAGCGGTTCATTTGCCCAATCCAGTTCCGCACAATTTTATAGATATCGAAAATCAGCAATTGTTCGTGAAAATGAGAAGTGTTTTTCCATCATTAGCTAATATTTAAATAAAAATAAATAAAAATGAAAAAAAAATCTATTTTCAATGAAGGTATTTTGTGATTAAATCGAATATTTTGGCAAATACGTTTTGTAATCATTAGAGATTAAAAACCTACCTACTTATACGATAACAACAGTTCGAATTTTGTAATCCCATTACTTTTAAAATAAGCGGTTAGCAATTACATAACAGAAATAAAATGTATATGGCTTAATTTCGGTTTTATTTTCCTATTAAAAATATCGATTAGTCCAATGATAACACAGGGAAACAAAGATAAACTTGAGATAAAAGATGCCTAAAATGCCAATTTTGCCAATATCAGCGCTTTGAGGGGAATCCGCTATTATATTCCCAACAGTTTTGCCATTTTTTATCTTCGCTTATAACTTTATTAGAAGGTAATTTAATATAATTTGTGATTTGAAATTATGGGATTTTAAATTGGAAGAAAAGCGGAACAAAGAAAATAGGTAGTAGAAATAGATAGTTTAAAAAAAAGAAATTAAAAAATTAAATTTTTTAATATAAATATTACATGCACACACATTCATGCCCTTTAATCTGATGAAAAAAATACCTTTTTACACATTGTTTTAAAAAAATGTAATGCCGAATTGTGTAACGTCCGCAACGGCATGAAAATATTCAATAAATTGACTTAACATTATGGGGTGAAAGTAGGTGTTATAATGGAGTCTGGTCTTTAAATTGCTCTAGGTGGTCGAGAATACAAAATAAACATAACCTTAAAATAACAAAAAGTGTGGTTAAAAAATATTAATATTAATAATTGATAAATATATTATCAGCTGTATTTACCCGGCGCTCTTTGGTACATGTGAGAGCGGGCGTAAATGGTACCATTACACGTATTGATAGCATGCAAGGCTTTTATCGTTGCGCTCGGATGCAGCTCTTCTGCAAAGCTCTGCTAATAAAATAA
>JAEIFU010002933.1:0-35551 GCA_018904235.1 Lordiphosa stackelbergi
TAATATCGAACTTAAATGAAATTATGTTATATCTGCCAGATATGTCATTAAGGTGGAATGTTGTAAATGTAATAAAAAATCTGGCATCACTTGTAATATCACTTGTACTCGTATCACTTGCTCTCATTTAATCAGTCACCATATTACACTCGAGCACAAGATAGATCACCCTGTATCATAAAGATTTTGAACTCAAGCTTTATAGAAAACTGTAGGATGGGTGATGAGTTAAGAGATGATAAATCTTGTTTTTAAGATTTCTAAGCTTATTTTAAGGTTTTTCAATCTTGTTTTTAGATTGATTTTTATACTCTGTACCAGACTCCCTGAGGAAGGCAATATAATTGCCGAAACGCGTAGGAGAAAACCTTAGCCAAAAAGTGTTTTGACTGCAGGAAGGGAAGACGGCCGAATAAAAACCCCAATCTACACCACAATTATACAACGAAAAACGGCCAAAAAAATAATACCGCTTCGTCTGTCCGTCTGTCTGTCCGTCCGTCCGTCCGTCCGTATTAACAAACAGATCTCAGAGATGGTAAGAGATGGAGGTTTGGCATGTATAGGACAAATGCTTTTTATACTTGCAGGCAGATCAAGTTTATTTTCAATTTTTGCCACGCCTTCTCCCGCCCCCGCAATTTTGAAAAAATGTCATATCTCCCACAGTTTTGTAGATAGATGAATGGTACCTTCGATAGATATTTAGTCATTGGCAATATGTATCGATTTGCCGAAGAAATAATAAAAATCGGATAAGCGGTTCTCAAGTTATAAGCAAATAAGTAACACCCCCCCCCCCCCCCCCCCCCCACACAACCAAAACCCCCCCATTTTTTTAGAGGGGGGGGGGGAGAAACTAAGCAATGAGCGCAGCAGCAGCACTGCATTCAGCTCCTACTCTAGGTACAGAGTATATTATAGTCGGGCTTGACCGACTTTCTCACTTGATTTTCTCAGTTTATCCGCCAGCTGCCTTATGAGAAACTCAAATTGGGCTAAACTCAGCTTGGCCAGACTAAAAGAACATTAAGAAACCAGGCCTATGTAGCCGAATATGCCCTCAGCTGCCACACGAAATGGGTAAAGAAATTGCTCAATTGCTGACTGATTAGAACTTTGTTTTCAATTTGTCTGACGAAGACGTCGACGACGTGCCCAAAAATATGCCTCTGGCGTTTCTGAGTTTTTAATCAAAATTGTACAGGAAATCAAAAATCAGTTGAAAAAATAAAAATCACAGTTTCTTATCGTGATGTTCTCTAGCGTGCGCTTTACCCCAATTGCAGGAACCCATCATCAAGTTATTTTGTTTCTTTTTTTGAGTTCTTCAACTGTCTAAACAATGGAGCCCCATGGCCGGGCTGCTACGAGTGCGTCTCTGTGTGTAATTTGGGGAACGCAAACGCAGTAGCTATGAAATCAATTACGCGATAAAGATTTGACAGCACCAGCACAGCAATGTGGCAGTCGATAATTAATTTTAACGCTTTATCGCTTGAGGTGCGCCCCGACGACTTCAACTGTCACTGGGAGAGGGGGGGACCAGGGGCTGAAGATAGCTGCCGATAGCTGGGCCGATAGCCCCGATTTGATTGAAGTCTGTCCAAAGACGTTTCCTAATCTGCGACACAATTGGGAAAATATGAGTGTGCGACTGCCTATGAATTTATTAAGTTTTATGACTGCCGCTGGCCGAGATGCTCGCCCCTGATATGCAAACGAACTCAATTATTTATTTTATCACAAATGATTTTGCTTATCAAATCTAGAAATCGCGTCATCTTCAGCAACCACAAAATAATCCCAACCTTTCTCAGCCCTCAGTTCTCCACTTTCGACTCATCTCTTGTGTGTTTTATGTGATGAGGTTCCCTCTTGAGTTTTTCTTACAATTGGGCTTGGGTACGGTGCCGGTGCCGTCCTGCGACCGTGGACGACGCCATTATTCAAGGAGCCAACCTCAGACTCGGTCTTCGGCAAGCAGTTGCTATCTTTGCCTTGAAATCTCCACAGTTCATGTCAAATTTCTTGTGTTTTTATATATCATCGCCATGCCTTTTCCCTTTCCCCCGTTCCTGCCCCTGGCCACTTCGGCGTTGCTTTCCTTGTAAGTATGTAAATGTCGCCCGTCTGCAACTGCAGCTGCGTTTTGCATTTACTCCAGCTCCCGGGCTCCTGGGCTCCCGCTAGCTTTGACTGATTGTCGTGCGTTTATCTCTTGATGGGGCATAGCTTCTGTTGCCAGATATATCTCTCTCTCTCGAGCCAGAGCCGGGGTCTGGTTAATTAAGTTTCAGGCCGGTTCCGCCAGGGCGTCGTCAAAAAGTCAATTTTTAGCACCTATTGACATGCAAAGGAATCCTACCCCGGATCGAGAGACCCGCATGCCACACAGGCTGCAGCCAAAGGCAAATCAATCAAGTCAACACGCAAAACTTGTACCCGATAATTTCTCTATTCTGGGTTTTGGGCCTGGCTATAAATAATAACTCAATACAAATCCCAATTACCGGCAAGAGCCACCCGCCTAGCCAGACCGAAGAACACGAAGGTAGGAACGACAACCCTCCAGCACAGGGGGGAAATCCTTGCCAGCTACCAGGCAACCTTTTGATTGTCCTTTTTTGTGGTTGTGTGTGTTGATTTTATTTGATTCGATCAGCGGGGTTTCGCCTACATAAACTGGCGTCTAGCGCCGGGCAGGGCCAGCCCGGCCCTGGGTATTTCGGGTTTATCCTGCCCCGCCACATAAATCGTCGTGTGTGTTTGTGTGTTGCCTTCTCTTTTATTTAAATTTTCATTTAATTTGTTATTTGTTTACATGAAATACACCGACGTGCAGCGACAACAACGGAGGCGACATATGACAACATTCTCAGCCGGCCACAATTGCCATTGTCTGCCTCTCAGCACACGGTAGCCAGCGAGGGGGGAGGGGCGATGTTCTTCTATTGTAGTATGCATGGAGTGACCACACACCTGGACGGACGAACAGTGAGCAGTTGGCCACTGTTTTGACAACAGAATCTAATTGCTGGCTACATTCAAACTAAAAGACGATTCCTGGGGGAGGAGATTTATATTTGTAAGTGAGGGAAAACAATGACAGTTCAAAGTATTTACCTAACTGACAAACCCTTAAGGATACGATTCTAAAAGAGTTGCAATTATAAGGAATTTTGAAAAATGGCATTTCGAATTTGTCATTGCATCTTGATTTCCGAAGTCCACTTCAAGTCCCGCTGGATTTTTGCAGTTTTCGCTTCCAGCTTTAGTAAAATCCAATGAGCAAAGTCCAGAGATTGCTTCTCTTACCTTATTAAGATTCTCGATATGGAATATGAACTAACTTGATCACTGTGAATCATTGGTATAACGGAAGAGTATAAAGACAACGTATAAACAAGTTAGAGCGTTGCTGTCGAGTGGCCTGACTTCAAAATACCCTGTACAATTGAGACACTCTCTCAAACACAAACGCGCACATACAGGGTTGCCCATATTCGACGGACCCATGTTTTTTTTTTAAAAAATCAAAGAAAAAAATAAAAATTTGGCGGTTGGCAATCTTAATCATTTAATTTGTTCCAAGTAGATTTGTTTACATCAATTTTTGAATATGATATCTCTCAAAGGGCCGCCTCTGGCGTTGATGGCGTATTGTGCCCTTTTGGCAGCATTTTCCATCGATTTCGCCAACATTTCGGCCGGAATAGCGGCTATTTCTTCACGAATGTTGTCCTTGAGCTCTTCTACGGTCCTTGGCTTGTTAACGTAAACCTTTGACTTCAAATATCCCCACAAGAAGAAGTCAGGCGGCGTCAAATCGGGCGAACGCGGTGGCCAGTCCAAATCACCACTTTTCGACATCAAACGGCCCGGAAACAATTTCTTCAGAAAATCGATTGTTATGCGACTTGTGTGCGGTGGAGCGCCGTCTTGTTGAAACCAGAACTGCCTCATACGCTTTCGACGAATAATTGGCATCACAAAATTGGTTATCATGTCGCGATAACGCTCCTGGTTGATGGTAACAGCATGGCCATTTTCATTTTGGAAGAAAAACGGCCCAATGACCGTTTTCGCACTAACGCCGCACCAAACTGTGACTTTTTCGTCATGAAGAGGCACTTCTTGAATCTCCTCAGGATTTTCAGTGGCGTAAATACGGCAATTTTGCTTATTTACGGTCCCATTCAATGTGGAAATGTGAAAATTTTTAAAAGCACGTTGAGTTTTCACAATTGACTTGTTCTGTTGAATGTAAATTTCAACTATTTCAGAGCGCTCGCGTGGCGTGTATTGTTCCATGGTAAAAATCTGCTTGGACTGACGCTTCAAACGCGGTATGTCATTAAGCGATCTGACATTTCTGTCAAAAGTTATGGCGTTGCAAGATGGGTACGTCGAATATGGACAACCCTGTACACACGAGCACATACATACACGCGCCCACGCTGACTCACACACCTTAGCTGCCTGCAATAAACACAGTAATTCACTGGCTATAGGGTACAAAAATAAACCAGAAGGACATACCCAAATGAGCCTGGAAAAACTGCCCCAGAAGGTTTTTTTTAATATATTGAATCCCAGTGGTTTATGTATTTATATGAGTAATTTAAGTATGAATTCAAGGCTGCAAACCTCTAAAATATTTGCAGAAGGTTCGGTCCAGGGGGTTCGAACCCGTGGGTAAGTCTAAAGGTTCGGTTCGCGGACCGGTTCCTGTAAACCATGAACCCGAGATTTTGGTTCGAACCTCGGTTCGCTTGAATATAAAAGAACAGTTTCGATTTAAAAATACTTATTTCTTTAAGTAATATTCTATACTTTAATAATGTAATTTTAGTTGTCAAATTCAGTCGCTGACATTTACAACATTTGAGAACTGCTTAGTTTAAGCTAAAAAGCATTATATCTTCTAGGAGCTGTTCATCTATACTAGCTCTCAGATCATTAAGATCAAATTTAAGTGTTGAAAAGGCCCGTTCAACTGATACCTGAGTTGCTGTAACAGCAAGTAAAGTCAGGACAATATTTTTAAATTCCTGGCTATTTTCACATTTCCAAAATTTGAAAACGTTTGTCGATGTCGAAACATTGACGATGTCGTTCTATTGGACAAACTTCGAAGGCATCTATAACATCATTTACAGATTTTGTTTTTAATATTTATTCTCTTCTTCGCAGTCCAACGTTGAGTCATTTAAAGTTGCATTTTGAAAACTCTTATTAGGAATTTGTTTTTGGAGCTTCAGCATGTCTGTAATATTAAATGGTGGAAGCCCTACTAATGTCAAACTTAACTTCCTTCAAAAAATCGTTAACTAAATTTAGAGTGTGTGCAGCACACCAAACTGTAATTATAGAATTCTCCAGGTATTCTATTGAGGTTATTTGGAGAAACCTTAATCAGCATTACATACATCATAGTTGCATTTTATGAATTTTCTAATCACATTCGAGTCTTAAAACGGTCATAAATGCGCCCGTTTTCTGATCATAAATGATACTTTTGTCGGGAGAAAATTGTACCCTAGCCCCGACTCTTTATGAGGAGTGGTTTAAACCCCGTTTTTTAGATCAGTTTCGATTCATTTTCGAGTCATTCGGGAGTTTTTCGAGTCGTTTTTTAATGAGTCACTAATTGAACAAATGCATGAGTCATTTCCGAGTCTTTCTTTAATCGCACATGAAACTAGTCTCTTTTTAATCATCAAAAGAGCTCGAATAAGACTCGTCAAGGGGATTCTTGTTAAAATGATCTTCCAAGTGCTGGGTGGGCCTTTTCTGCTCTACAGTTGTCATATAAAAGTTCTCCTGCTCGAATTTGCTGCTCGATTTCGCCCGCTCCATATTCGCCTGTTTAATGACGGTGATAGTATAAATCTTACCTAGAGAAAAGTCGAAGGATTAGAGAACGTCTTAAATTTTTCAAGTCAGATTCCTTATTTTCTATATTTTCCTGTATGCGTTGGAAAAACTACATAATTTGGTGAACCGAACCTAATTTTTCGAAAAAGTGGTCCGGTTCGGGTTCAGGTTTGAGGAGACAAAAATATTAGGGGTTCGGTTCATGGTCCGGTTCGATGGACCCAAAAAACCCGAACCGAACCGGTTCTAAGGGGTTCGGTTCAGGACCGGTTTGCAGCCTTGTTATTTTCGAAGCGAAGAAAGCTGAATAGCATTTTTAAGTAAAGTCTTCAAACATAAAATTGCTAGTGACGATTATTTAGAGACCGTTAAATCTAATTTTTTCAACAGTTTCCATATTGAAACTATACTGTACATTTTTATTTTTTCACACTTGAAAAGTGTATTATAATTTTGCCCAGAAGTTTGCAACGCATAGAAGGAATCATCTCCGACCACATAAAGTATATATATTCTTGATCAGCATGACGAGCTGAGTCGATTAAGCTTTGTCCGTCCGTCTGTCCGTCTGTCTGTTTCTACGCGAACTAGTCCCTCAGTTTTGGAGCTATCGAGCTGAAACTTTGCACAGAGTCTTCTTTTACTGCACGCTGCTAATATGTCGGAACCGACCGGATCGGATGACTACTTCTTGTAGCTGCCATACAAATGTTCGTTCGGAAAATGGGTTTTAGTAAGAAAAACTGTTTTGTTCTCAATATTACTGCTCTCAAACACCGTCATGGGTAATATGTAATGTTTTTAAGCTGATCTGCGAAGTTTGGTCGAAGTCGCTAACCGTTGAGACAAGCTATTTCAAGTGTATCAAAACTTCGGTATAGACGAAGTTAGCTTTGCCTTTCTCGTTTTAAATTACATTAATAGTCAAAGTTTCTTTTTCTTTAAACCTTAAAAGCGTGTACTCAAAAGAGACACATTGGCACATTACTTCGTATAAGAAAGCCTTCAGTGCAAAATTGTTCTGATTTTAAAGCAGTTCAAACGTGTTTTTTTTTATGTGAAGTATTGAGACGATCTAAATTTGTATCTTATTTGAGTTTAGCCTTTAAAGACTTACAGATTATGCTTAAAAAATATTAATTGAAGAATTTAAGAGAACCCGCCTAATTTGTTCTCCAGTCATACTGCTTCGGGTGTCTGTAAGCCAGAGATTGTCACCTGATACCCCCAGGGGCCGAAGACATTTCGCTATTTACATATAAACAATTTAAACGCTTGCCGAGCTGAGGCCAAGAGAGAAAAGTATCGAAATGCAATTTCAGACAGCGCGAACAAAAAAAAGAAAAAAAGCCATTCTTTACGTAAACCCCTCCCCTGGGTCCAAAAATCCATTGCCCAATTTTTTTTAGTGGGGCCGTTTTCGACAATTCACGGAAAAGCTAGTTTTTTGATTGTGACAGAAGTACCTTTAGAAAAATGTGTATATCTTCAGTATCGGTTCATTCATTATAAAATGGTAATGCTTTCTTGGAAGGTAATTGAACGCCCTATCGTTCATTCATACACCACTTCTTAATCCGCTGCTTGACTTCGGCGTTATAAAGGCTTTTATCGGCAACTTTGCTTTAAATTTATCGTTTTTTAAAAAGAGCTAGATTTTAAGTGCGATATTCACCCCGAAAAAAAAATTGTGTAAAATTTATTTTATTGCTGGTCTTCATAGATTGAGCTATTTAAAATACAACGCCACATAATTTATTAAAATCTGTTAAGGAATAAAGTTAATAAAGAAAAGTAATTGGCATTTTAGTAAAAAATGAAAGGTTTGAAGTTCATGCAAATTGACTTAGTTTAATTGTTTTTTTGTTCGTCAGGTGGCTTTGATAAGATTTAATTTTTTGTTTAAGGACTACTACGACCTGCCAAATTTATTTTGTGCCTGGTTAAGTTCTTTTGTGATTGACTAAGATTGACGCTATACCCTCTGTATAATATCAAACTTTAAAGAAAATTAATTAACGAAGTACCAAGATGTTTATACTGAAGGTTAGAAATCTATCCTCACTCCATATCCAGGAAGGATATGGACGGAATTTCAAGAACAGATTCAACTTAAAACAAGTAAGAAAGTCGGTCAAGCCCGACTATACTTATACTCTGAAGCTGAATGCAGTGCTGCTGCTCCGCTCATCTCTGAATTTCTATCTCTCTCTATCAATCTCTCTCTCTCTAAGATTGTGCGGCGTTGGCTGTGAATGGGTGGGAGGAGGGGTGATTGACTTATTTGCTTATAACTGGAGAATCGCTCATCCAATCTTTATCATTTATTTAGCAAATCGATACATATTGCTAATGGCTAACTATCTTTAGAAGGTATGAATGATCTATCTACAAAACTGTGGGAGATATGACGTTTTTTCTAAATTGCGGGGGCGGTAGGGGGGCGTGGAAAAAATTTAAAATAAACTTGATCTGCCTGCAAAGTTTAAGAAGCATTTGTCCCATACAAACCTCTATCTTTTACCATATCTGAAATCTGTTTGTTCATACGGACGGACGGACGAACAGATGGACGGACAGACAGCGGGACGGTCGGTCGGACGGACGGACGGAGAGACGGACATGGCTATATCGACTCGGCTGTTGATGCTGATCATGCTGCCCCTGGCTACGCCCTTGCCCATGGGGGAGTGGTTAATCGGATGAGCGGTTCTCAAGTTATGATCAAAAAAAGACCAACATGTTTTAAAACCGAAATAGAGCCAGTTGTTTTGTTTCGGTTATGACAACCAAATTAAAATTCAATTTAGTTTCGATCGAGTAAAAAAATGTATATCGGTTGCGGTTTCGGTTCGATATCCCGCTGAATTTTAGGCGTAGCTTAATGCCACATATTTTTGGATTTGAATTTGACTAAACCTTACAAAAAACCCCAAGTTAAATTTTACGTTCACATGGTAACGACTCTAATGGCCAGAGGTCCGGAATATATCCCTCAAAATGAAAGTATTGTATAATAACACTGTTATTTTTAGACACTTTGATATATCTCTCGAACAAATAGAGTGAGTTATTTTTTTGAGTATAAGTGTGTAGCTCAGTGAGAGTGACATTTTTTTTTGAGTGTAAGAGTTTACACTCAGTGAGAAACTATATTTTCATTTTTTTTCTGATATGTGTTCTTTAATAACACTTATAGTTGTGTGAAAAATATAAGTGTCTTTTTAGTCAAAGTCTGTGGATCGATATTTTCAACACTAAATTTCATTTACAGCGTTAAGGGAATAAAATTAAACACCGAAAACTTTAATTCTGAAAAGTAGTTCTTGCCGCGGTTATATCTCAGTGCTTTTGTAAAGGAAGTTTGACCTTGTGGGTGGAAAGGGCTGTAAAAGCATATAAGGATCAATGTGTAATCGCAGTTCAAAGCCACCGGATCTCCATGGGAACACAAGTGCCTAAGAAACTGCTTTTCAAAACCTCAGGTGACCACACTCAATCAACAATGCGAATGCATTTAACAGTGATTAATAAATGGCGCTCACACCCCTAAGAAATGCGAATTTACGCAGAAATGTGAGTTTTATATATCACACCCTAATATATCACATAACTACATAGCCGTGATAATGACAATACTCAACAACGATAAATACCATGGATGATCAATGGTAAAGAATATAGTCATACAGATTGTTTCAAACCACTTTCTGTGTATGACAAATCTTTAAATCGTCCGTCAGTTTTAAAGCTATCGCTGCACATTTGTCGGAACCGGCCGGATCGGATGACTATAGCATATAGCTGCCATAGGAACGATCGGTTGAAAAAGTAGTTTTAGTGAGAAAAACTTTTTTGTTTTCAATGCTATCGCTCCCAACCCCGTATTTATAAGTTTTCTATGATTTCACATAATTTCACCGAGATTTATCAAAATCGGACAACTATATAGCATAGCTGCCATACAAAAGATAGGTCTGAAAAAAGTCTTAGTAAGAAAATCTTTTTTGTTTTCAATGCTATCGCTCCCACTTTGTACAGATCTATATTATATACTACCACACAATTTTGTCAAGTTTGATTTAAATCGGATGACTATATAACAGAGATGGGCGCGTAGGACGATCGCTCCAAAATGAGCTGCCTAGTGAGCAGTTGTGATGCGTCGGTCGCGCCCATCTCTGCTATATAAGCATATCAAACTGGCAGCATATATCATGCTCCAAGGGTATATAAACTTCGGTACAGCCGAAGTTAGCTTCCCTCTATTTTTATTACTTACTCTTTACTGGGACTTGAACTCGGGACCACTCACAAATACTGAACATACGGACGACGTCTTAGCCCACTCGACTATTAGCCTTAAGCAAGACGTTGCGTCATAACCGTAGTTAAGAATTTACGCAGTTAGTCTAGTTGACATGACATTCACTTAGCAAACGTGGAGGCCTGAGGATCAAGTAATTTTTATTCTTTATACCTTGGAGAGGGTATATTAACGAGTTGGTTGTAACGTATAGAAGGAAGCATCTCCGACCACATAAAGTATATATATTCTTGATCAGCTTACGTCCTGTCTGTACAACCATGTCCGTCTGTCCGTCCGTCTGTTTCTATGCTATCTCCTCCGTCAGTTTTAAAGCTATCGTAACCAAACTTTGCACGAAGTCTTTTGGTACAAATACGCTGCACATTTGTCGGAACCGGCCTGATCGGATGACTATTGTATATATTGTAGCTGCCATAGGAACGATAGGTTGAAAAGTAGTTTAAGTTAGAAAAACTTTTTTGTTTTCAATGCTATCGCTACCAAGTTTTTTATGTTTTCACATAATTTCGGCAAGTTTTATGCAAATCGGGCAACTATATGGTATAGCTGCCATACAAAAGATAGATCTGAAAAAAAAATTTAGTATGAAAAACATTTTTGGTTTCAATGCTATCGCTCCCAAACTTGTTACTGATCAATATGATTTGCTAACACATAATTCTGTCAAGTTTGAACCAAATCGGATGACTATAGCATATAGCTGCCATAGGAATGATCGGTCGAAAAAATAGTTTCGTGCAAAAACCTTTTTTGTTTTCAATGGTAGCGTGTTTGTACGTTTCAGTTATAAATATTACCTGTCTCAACACAATTTTAGAGAGTTTGATCAAAATCGGATGAATGTATCGTATAGCTGCCATATAAAGAACTGGCAGAAATATATCGTACTCCAAGGGTATATAAACCTCGGTCGAGCCGAAGTTAGCTTTCCTCAATTTATTTAATGTTCGTTTTTATACCCTTGGAGAGGGTATATTAAAATTGTCCGGATGTTTGTAACGCATAGAAGGAAGCATCTCCGACCACATAAAGTATATATATTCTTGATCAGCATGACGAGCTGAGTTGATATAGCCATGTCCGTCTGTCCGTCCGTCCGTCTGTCCGTCTTTTTTTCTAAAAAAGTTCATTTTTAGGGCAACTTTTTTAAAATTCAGAAATTTTTATACACTTGAAAAGTGTATTATAATTTTGCCCAGAAGTTTGCAACGCTTAGAAGGAATCATCTCCGACCACATAATGTATATATATTCTTGATCAGCATGACGAGCTGAGTCGATTAAGCTTTGTCCGTCCGTCTGTCCGTCTGTCCGTCCGTCCGTCTGTCCGTCTGTCTGTTTCTACGCGAACTAGTCCCTCAGTTTTGGAGCTATCGAGCTGAAACTTTGCACAGAGTTTTCTTTTTACTGCACGCTGCTAATATGTCGGAACCAACCGGATCGGATGACTACTTCTTGTAGCTGCCATACAAATGTTCGTTCGAAAAACAGGTTTTAGTGAGAAAAACTGTTTTGTTCTCAATATTACTGCTCTCAAACACGGTCATTGGTAATATTTAATGTTTTTAAGCTGATCTGCCAAGTTTGGTCGAAGTCGCTAACCGTTGAGACAAGCTATTTCAAGTGTATCAAAACTTCGGTACAGACGAAGTTAGCTTTGCCTTTCTCGTTTTCTTAAATATAGAAATTTTTCTAAAATTTAAGGGCGATTTTGATTTTAGGGCGATTTTCTTAAATATAGAAAAATAATTTTCTGAGTGTACACGCCGTGTGTTGCTTTTCTGCACGTCGCGTGTGGCTTTCTGAATTCTACACGCAGCGTGTGCAATTTAACAGGGCGAAATACGTTGCGTTTAGGTTTGACGTTTCTACACGCGCCGTGTAGCCAATTTTGTTTTCTCTGTGTTTCTGTGTATCTTGTATAACTGCCATATAACAAGCTGGCAGATGTATATAAGCTTCGGGCGAGCTCAAGTTAGCTTCCCTATTTTTTTTTTTTTTTTTGAGAGAGATTTGGATATTTCAATCCAATTGCCAATTTGCATCTCTTTTCCGAAGTCATGAACCGACAATGCAAGCTGCATTCATACATTTCACACACCTGAAATATTTGTATCAATATCAATTTGAAACACGTTTTAGGTTTCTTGAGTTTTTAACCGGATGAGCGGTTCTCAAGTTATGAGCAAAAAAAGACCAAAATGTTTAAAAAACGGAAATAGAGCCGGTTGTTTTGTTTTCGGTTATGATAACCAAATTAAAATTCAGTTTAGTTTTCGGTCGGAAAAAAAAAAATTTATTTCGGTTGAGGTTCCGGTTGTTGTTTCGATTAGATAGCCTGGATAGCGCAGGATTTTCGGTGTAGCTTTACTGCCAAATATTTTATTTGAGTTTGACTAAACCATAAAAAGCCCCGAATTCAATGACACGTTCACATGGTAATGACAATAATGGCACATAAATTCAATTCAATTGAAAAAAAAACACCGTTTAAAAACTATTTTAAGAACACATGAGCATGTTTGCGTGGGCAGCTATTGTTTTTCTTTGCATACAAATGATTAGAATATATTTGAGCAAAAAACAGCTCAGCGTTTCTATAAATAACCACAGAGTTTCGCTCTCATGTAAAACGTTGGGTTAGCCAACTACAACTATCCCATATTGTCTAGTGGTTAGGATACCCGGCTCTCACCCGGGAGGCCCGGGTTCAATTCCCGGTATGGGAAGTTGGAGTTCAACTGTTTTTTTTTTTTAATTTTAAATTTTTATTAGAAAATTTCCCACATTTTCAGTCGCTTCCATATATTTTATATGCAAATTAACATTTCTCTTAGGCCTTTCCCAAAACGTTTAACGCTCGTAAGCAAACTAGTTCACCAGTTCACAAAACAAATAAATAAAAAACCATTTTTCAAAATCAACTCTACGATAAACAACAAACCATAAATACACCATCACAACGATCTACAGCGAATTAGTGGCCAGAGCCAAGAAGACATTAGGCCCGGGTAAATATCTGGACAGCATCTCTAACAAATTAAGTGGACAACAATAAATCAACGACCTGACGACGAAATTCGAATGAAAAATCAATAAGCAGAAAAGTCTATGTGACCAAGACGGAGGGCCTCCAAATCGGAATCCGAGTACGAGACCAAGTCCAAGCTGCGTGTTTAACAACAAACAATTAAGATGGCGACCAACTGATAGGGCAGACAGCCAAATCATCAACAGCCACAGAAGTTTCGTGGCCCGATGAAACAAATGGCCATAATGAAATAATTATGGCTGCGCTTTAGGGACGCATTTCAACTAGCCGGGAATGGCAGATCGAAGCTGCTTTTGGCCATGCGTGATATTTATTGGTTATTTGAAGACGGCGTCTACCTTTTTGGCATGTGTCGTGGACAATTGAGTGAGTGAGTGGCCCAGCCACAACTGGAAACACTTTTTAATTTGGCTGACAATGTGAAACATTTTTGCCCGCCAGCATCAAGATAAGTGACGAAACCCAACCACAACACAATACACTCTCGGGAGGACTATTTGGCCAGCGAGAAATTAGACACGTGATGGGTCCGAGATGGTGGCAACAAAACCCAGGTTGATAACAGACCAAAGAGTACAAAACAAAAAAAAGAAACGATTCAACTTTTTGTTGCCCTTTTTTTTAAAAAGTAAATCTGCAGTATCAGACACTTCCGAGATTTGGATAAGTCGTTTCAATCAGCTGCTGCTGCTGCGGCTGCATCATTTAAATAGGTGAGAACGAGCGATCCAAATGCGTTGATAAGAAACAGGAAGCAAACTGAGGCGGCTGCCAAATTATGACTAGTCGAAGCATAGGGGCCAACCGAATGCCGTTGGCTTTTCTGCCTATTTCTGCCTTTCGGTGGCATCCAATTAAATTCAATTTCCAAACAAGCTCGAGCGATGCTACTGCGATAAATTAAGCAAACATTTTGTTGGTTTTGTGGTGGTGTCCGCAAGTAAACAAAAATCAAACATAAACAACTTGCCAGGCCAAGACAAACACACACACACACGCACACAAGAAGTGTTGATTATCAAAAATTGATAAGAAATTAGACAGAAACATATACGGATAGACACGGCTACACTTGCAGAAAATTTTCAATGTTTGCTTGTGTTTTTTTTACTTGAGAACACATTTCCTTCGGTCAGTGTAGGACCCAGGACAGCAGCGCTTCGCTTCACTTGCTCCGTACCCACACAGCACACAGTTCTACAAGTTTATTTGTGCGTAAACAAATATGTTTATTGGAAAGGTAACACTTGCGACAACGCACCACAGACCACCGAGGGGGATGGGGAAATGTCGTGGCTTAGGGGCTAAGAGAAATTCCAACTGTTGCCCAATTGACCAATAAAAAATTGTTGTTGATGATGTGTGTCGCCCAAAGTGGCTTTAATGGGGGTTCAGCCACATTGACTACTTACTATTTTCAAATGAAGCAATTATCTATGAAAAGTGGGAAAATATTAATAAAAAGACAGCTTTACCAGATACAGTGAAGACTGCACTGGAATGGACTGACAGGAATATTAATACTTGGACGCACAAGATAGAAAGGTGACCAAGGTGGATTGTGAAATCTAATTGGCTTAACTTTGCTTATATCTCCATTGTCTTTTGATCTAAACCAAACTATCCGAATGCCGAAGAACATGTGAGATGGTTTTTAGGTGGCCTAGCTGTTGGGCCTGTTGCGTTGGAAGTTAACTGCGAATAAGTGAGTTTAGCCCACAAATAAGCAGTCCCGGACAGCCAGCGGGTGTCACGCCGCAGTGCAATGACGAGGCGCTTGTGTTGCCGCACGCTATTGGTAGCCTCACACACCCCCGATTCCTCGTTGATTATGATTACAAATGATTACGAATACCTAGCTGTCAATTTGGCACCGTGGTACCGTTTTAATCATTTATACCCATGCGACAATTCCAGGGTTCGAAATCGATCTTTGCTTGCAGCTCTGAAGCTCTGAGCTGAAAGGCACAGCTCGTGAGCCACATAAAACCACTAAGTGCTTAAGCAACTGCTTTTACAAGGCCATATATAACCTCACAAAACTACATTTCCATTAATGTGTGTATTCGAACAGCCATAAATACCATGGATGTCCTATAATGAAGAAGTAAAGAAATAAATTTGCTGTAAATTTCCGAAAAGTTTAGCTTTAGGATTTTGGACTAGATCATCCTTTTTTTTTTGGTCCGTAACGGTATTTTTCTGCGATTTAAAAGATTTGTCAGTCATGGAAAGTGGTTTAGCTCCATTTACGCGACCTGATAACTCAGATGAGTTTTCCTCAGACCTAAACTCATCTGATCAACTGAGTTTCGCTTTTACACATGCCTGAGAAGCTCAGATTAACCAGTTAGAGAGCCATAGGTTCATCGGAATCATCCAGTTCATATAAGGTTGTCAAAAAAGTCTTGCGGTATTTACGCAAGCTTATCTTTGCCAGCGCGTAGTTCTAATTGTATTCGTCGCATCGGTTCACGCTAGAGCTTTTTGAAAGCTCTTTTCACGCGCTAACACGTGTTTGATTTATTGTTGTTTGTTTTTAGTCGTTCGTGAGTTGTAGCGTCGCAAACATGGAGCAAAATAAAGAGAAAATACGGCACATTTTACAGTACTACTACGATAAAGGCAGAAATGCATCTCATGCCAATAAAATTTGTGCAGTTTATGGACCCGATACAGTTTCCATTTCCACCGCACAACGATGGTTTCAACGTTTTCGTTCTGGTGCAGAGGTGATCAAAGATGCGCCACGGTCCGGAAGGCCTGTCGTCGAAAATTGCGATAAAATCGCTGAATTGATCGAAAGAGACCGGCATAGTAGCAGCCGTAGCATCGGCCAAGAGCTGGTCATGAGTCATCAAACCGTTATAAACCATTTGAAGAAGCTTGGATTTAAAAAGAAGCTCGATGTATGGGTGCCACACGACTTGACGCAAAAAAAAACATTTTGACCGTATGGATGCATGCGAAACGCTTCTGAATCGCAACAAAATCGACCCGTTTTTGAAGCGGATGGTGACTGGCGATGAAAAGTGGTTCACTTTCGACAACGTGAAGCGCAAACGGTCGTGGTCGGAAGCGGCCGTATAGTCCGGATCTCGCACCAAGTGATTACCACCTATTTCTGTCCATGAACGAGCTTGGTAGTCGGAAGTTGGCCACAAGAGAGTCCTGTGAACATTGGCTCTCCGAGTTTTTTGCCAATAGGGAAGCGAGCTTCTATAAGAGGAGCATTATGAAGTTGGCAGCTCGTTGGGATTTCGTCATCGAACAAAACGGCGCATATTTGGCTTAAATCGCATTATTATAACCAATTTTATGAACAATTGAAAATTCAATAAAAATACCGCTAGACTTTTTGACAACCTTATATGAACATTCTGGCCTGTTCTCGTTTCCGAATCCGATTAATCGGAATTGGTAAGAGTTGTGATTTCTAAGAAATGATTAAAGAATTCGGTCAAATCTTCTTGCCATGCAGAGGATCCAATAAGAGTAATTGGGATTTTGAAGTTAAAAGTCGAATTACACGGTCGGTTTGCGAAATCGAGAACATTTAACAATTCCGATTCCGCATAATTTAATCATTATCGAAAACGGGAACAGGCCTGATTGTGACGTTTGTTTACATAAAAGAAGAAGACAAGCAAAGAATGTACAAAAAAACAAAAGATAGTATACAGGGTTGCCCATATTCGACGGACCCATCTGGCAACGCCATAACTTTTGACAGAGATGTTAGATCGCTTAATGACATACCGCGTTTGAAGCGTCAGTCCAAGCAGATTTTTACCATGGAACAATACACGCCACGCGAGCGCTCTGAAATAGTTGAAATTTACATTCAAATTTACAAGTCTATAGTGAAAACTCAACGTGCTTTTAAAAAATTAAAAATTAAGCCCATCTTACATTGAATGGGACCGTAAATAAGCAAAATTGCCGTATTTACGCCACTGAAAATCCTAAGGAGATTCAAGAAGTGCCTCTTCATGACGAAAAAGTCACAGTTTGGTGCGGCGTTAGTGCGAAAACGGTCATTGGGCCGTTTTTCTTCCAAAATGAAAATGGCCATGCTGTTACCATCAACCAGGAGCGTTATCGCGACATGATGACCAATTTTGTGATGCCAATTATTCGTCGAAAGCGTATGAGCCAGTTCTGGTTTCAACAAGACGGCGCTCCACCGCACACAAGTCGCAAAACAATCGATTTTCTGAAGAAATGGTTTCCGGGCCGTTTGATGTCGAAAAGTGGTGATTTGGACTGGCCACCGTGTTCGCCCGATTTGACGCCGCCTGACTTCTTCTTGTGGGGATATTTGAAGTCAAAGGTTTACGTTAACAAGCCAAGGACCGTAGAAGAGCTCAAGGACAACATTCGTGAAGAAATAGCCGCTATTCCGGCCGATATGTTGGCGAAATCGATGGAAAATGCTGCAAAAAGGGCACAATACGCCATCAACGCCAGAGGCGGCCATTTGAGAGATATCATATTCAAAAATTGATGTAAACAAATCTACTTGGAACAAATGAGGATGTCCGCTCAATACGTTAACGACTCTGTAGGCACGCTAGGTCGACTCAATGCCATGCAGAGAAGCTACGTAAACGACGCTCGTTCGCCTCAATGACATGCATGGTGCGACTTTATCGACACACGTTCGACCCATCGCGACCCAATGCAGAGAACCCATGGAAGGAGTGATATAATCGACGCTCTTTCGACCCAATGCCATGTATGGAGCGACACGCTCTCTCATAGAAAAAAATTAGAGCGTACGCCTCTTTCTCTATCTCTCTCTCCTACAATTTTGACAGGCGTCACGACTCATCACCGTACAAAGAGCAACACTGGGTTAACGAATATAGACCGATTGACCCCAGCCGTACTAGAGGGGTTATTTGGACTCTGCTGTTATTTCAACATGGAGAACGTTGCAAGAATCTGCACTTCAAGATCTAGTATTAAAATAAATATTTATTGAACGCATTTTTGAAAGCTTACGAGTCAGTTTATAGGGACTAAAGATCTGTGGTCCACAATGGACGGGACAAATATGCTGCAGTTTTTAAGTCCACTTCCGCCCCGCGCCGCCACTGGACAGATGACACTCAGCTGAGTGCTCAGGTCAAATACAACCGGTTCTATTCCGGTTTGATTTTTTGATTGATCATTTGAGTAGCTTCATGCCTACGCAGACGCCTTTTTACACGGTCTGACAGCAAATCAGACAAAAACTCAGCTGAGTGATCATGGTATTTATCGCGGCTAAGGTAATGTAATGTAATTAATGGTAATGTAATTACAGGGTTTGTCGGGAAAGTAATAGGACTAAGTCGATTAAAAAAAATTCATTGAGCCAATCGTTACAATTCTTTCAAAACTTTAAAAAAAGGCGTCTTCTGCGTCGCTGCAGTGCTGCCAGCGTGATTTCCAAGCATTGAAGATGTCACGGAAGGCATTCTCCGGAAAAGCCTTGGGAGCCGCGATGCATGCTGCTTGAATTCCCTCTGTCGTTTCAAAATGCTGGCCTTTCATCGGCCTTTTCAGGCGAGGAAACAACAAGAAAGTCCGAGGGGGCCACTGTAGAGTATGTAGGGCAGCTGCGGAAGCGTTGGGATGCCGGCCTCGGTCAGGTAGCTGCTTTTAAGCGGGAATGCCACAGAAACCTCTTCCAACCAAATTCCAACAGAATTCCAATTCTTAGGTGCCACAGAAATTTCTTTTGGTTGGTTTCAAACCTCTAATGTTTTGTTAGGAGATTTTGCATAGCTTTTTTCTCAATAGCGCCTTTTGTCGAAGTGGCGCCCTCTACACGATTGCTAGCGGATTAAGGGATGGAAACTAATGACTCATGTTTGGCGCAAACAAATTTTTAAATATTGCATTATATTGGTTGAGAATGCGACTTAAAATTGAATTATTATTTAAAAATGCATCATAAAATATATAACACAATCAAAAAACTTCAGTTAATCATTAAATTTACCCACAGCTAAAATAAGGGACATTTTTTGGCGAGAGATTCAGTCCTGTTTTTAGAGATGGAACATCAATTGGAACAACTGGTGTTCCAACTAGATTTTCTAATTAGAAAATGAAATCTTTAGAAGTTCTGTGGCAAAATCTCTAGAGATTTCTGTGGCACCCCCGAAGAAGTAACTTTTCAAGTTCACTTTTAGGACACCTTGCGCATGTCCAAATGCTCCGATTTTGATTTTAAATTTAACATTTGGGCAATTAAACGAATACTCAGTCGACGGTTTGAGTTTAAAACGTTGCACACAAGAGTCGCATTGTCGGTGTTTGTCGAAGTCGAAGGTCTTCCAGAACGGTCTTCATCGGCGACCTTCTCCCGGACCTGCAAAAGGGCCTGGTGCCACCGAAACACACAACTTCTTGCTAAAGCCACTTCTTGATCATATCAAACGTCGCTGTCGCAGATTTACCGAGTTTCACACAGAATTTAATCGCGTACCTCTTGCCGGCTTGCACCACTCACAGAAACACGTCGTGCGAAAAGCCTGTCCTGACTCTCCAGGTGCTCGGAGACAACTGCCCTACTTAAATCACCGTATTCGTATTTACCGTACTTTTGACACCGTTTGTATTTGATTCAAGTACAAAGATCTTGGTTTTTTTTTGAGTGTATGGCTACAGGCTTAATTTGTAGAGCAAACAGGCGTTTCTTTATGAGAATGTTCACTGTAGACGCTATTATCAAATTGCACTTTTTTCCTTGCCTCTCTCTCTTTCTCTCCGCTATTCATTTTCCCATTTTATTTCGTGTGTCAGTTTTGGAGGCGCCACAATGATGACTTGCACAATGTTTGCCATTTTGCCCTAACAACTTTGTAATTTTTTGTTTACACGCTTAAATTGTGGCGTAATTGCTTTGGGAAGTGACAATTGCTGGTCTATCCACACATCCATAGAACAATGTCAAATTGCCAAGCGCTCTGTGAAAGCGGCCACATGTTCCGTTCCATTCCAGGCCTGGCCCAGACTGGGCGCCTTTGACAACAAGTACGCACTCGCACTTGGCCCTGTCAAAGGCAGATACAGAGGGCAATGGAGATTAAACAGATGCTAACGGTCAGATAAACCTGACGACTGCGTTGTAATTCGTGTAATTATATTCTCAATTACCAAACCCCGAGATGCTGTCATTTTGATTAGAGACCAAGAAGCGTTTTCAGATTTCCGTTTGTTCATTCGTTCATTTTTTGCAACCAAAATATAAAAGAGAGATAGATAACTCCCAAATGCTGCCAACAAACAAACAAACAAACCACTGAAGGGGCGAGGAGAGGGAGAGTCATATGCAAATGGCAGAAGCATCCTCATCCCCATCCTGTGTCCAAGCAACTTAAGTGGCTGCTGCTCAGGAAGCAGCAGCAGAAGCAGCAGCAGCAGTAGCGATGTGATGCCTACAACGATATGATATGATTATGTTAAACTCTCGTTTTGTTTGCCCACAAAACACACACACACACACAAATACAAAGGGAATTGGTCAGCTGCTGCCAACTCCGACTAGGTTGTCGTCGTTGTCGTCATGCTCGCTTAACTGATTTGCCAGTCTATGGACAAAAAGGAGCAGCCAGCTCAGCCTCAACTCTCGCTCTGCATTCAGTTCAGTTTCAAGTTGACGATTTCATAATTCAATTTACAAGATAAGAGCCAACCAGAGCCAACCAAGCAGCAAACCAACGAACCAACCAACTAACAACAGCGCGACCACCGTTTTGGGGCGTGTTCTGAAAAGAAGACAGTCAGCAAAAGGGCACAGAAAAATAAAATAAAAAAAATAAAGCGAACCTTTTAATTAATTATGCATCAGCGATTGTGTTTAAATAAACTGAAGCTCAGTCAAATCTTTTGTCAGCCACTCGGATTCGGGGGCCGCAGCTGCCAGTGTCAGAGCCAACATTGCGTATACGCCAGGTTGAGCACGTTGATGCGATGCGAAGATAACTGAATCTAACTGTCTATTTAACAATTGAATGTGGTTAGATTTCAAAAATATATAGACACAAATGGATGATGGCTGAACACATCATTGATTTAGTTTAACAATTACTTTTGAATTGCTGCGCAATTTTCCTCAACTTTTAAAATAATTTATAATTTTAGAGCTTGAATAAGAGTTGACCTAGTTTGTGAGCGTGCTTAAGAAAGTTAAAAAAGAAGTAAGAATTCGAGTAAGCTCGGCAGAAAAATACCCTATTCCTTTACAAAGATGTAGAATTACCCTTAAAAAACGAGGAAGCCAAGCAACTTCGTCTGTGCCGATGTTTTTATACCCTTGCAAATGTTCTAAAAACTCAGGCTTTAAAAATGCAAAAACTTTTCTAACTAAAACCCATTTTACGACAGATGGTACCTATGACAGCTATAAGATATCGTCATCCGATTTTAACCAACTTACGCATTGAAAACTAAAAAGTTTTTTTTTCACAAAGACCCATTTTTCGACCGATGATTTCTATGGCAGCTATAAGATATAGTCACCCGATTTTGACCAAAACTTGCAAATCTTTGTTAAAGCATATAATATTAATAATTGCTGAGTTTGAAAACTTTGACAATAAAAACCAAAAAGTTTTTCTCACTAAGACCCATTTCTCGACCGATCGTTCCTATGGCAGCTATATGCTATAGTCATCCGATGCGGTCGGTTCCGACAAATGTGCAGCGCATTTGTACCAAAAGACTTCGTGCAAAGTTGGCTTACGATAGCTTTTAAGCTGACGGAGGAGATAGCATAGAAACAGACGGACGGACAGACGGACATGGCTATGTCAACTCAGCTCGTCATGCTGATCAAGAATATATATACTTTATGTGGTCGGAGATGCTTCCTTCTGGGCGTTACAAACATCTGGACAATTTTAATATACTCTCTCCAATGGTATAAAAACGTTACGGATGAAAAAATTGATTTGTCCAAATTATCCATTTGACTACCAAAACCTCTTCATAATCCGATGGATTAAAGTCCCTCTGAGACTTTGGAGTGTACCCGTCCGGTGGTTTTATACAATCCTTTAACCGTTTACTTTTTCACACTCCACATTGGGCAAGATTTCTGTTTGGGAGGCATAAATTCAAAATTTTTATGGAAACAAATTGCAATTTTTATCAAATATTCTTAAAGAGCATACATGAGAATATTAAATCCCCAAAGCGTTTTAACATCAGTATAGCCCGGGATTTTCAGCAGGGCTGAAAATCAGCAGCTTGTTGTTTGAAAACGACAAACGGTCACTCAACTTTAAGCTTGTGCCAATTTATCACCTGTGAGTAAAAATTGAATGTAAAATATGGAAATTAAATGTGAAGGTATGTAGAATGTGAATACTTAAACAAATTGTGTGTTGTTCTTGTTGAATGTTGTTTCTTTTTTCCGATAAATATTAGAGAGTGAGTTCACTGATTGGCAATCATCGCACAGCCTAAACGGTTAGAGATAGAAAGCTGAAAGTACAGGAGTTTCTGTTAGTGGTGAAAGTGCTTACTAAGACGGGGTTTTGGAAAATTACACCTGGAAAAGTCGGAAAAGTTTGGCTTAAGACTCGGTTTGAAAGGATTTTGACTCAACGGTCGAAAAATTCCGGGAAATTTTTAAAAAAAAAGAAGAAGGCTTAATTACTTTTTTTTTTCCGAAGTTTTTATACCCTTGCAAATGTTTTAATACATCAGAGTTTAAGAACACCAGCATTAAAACAAACTATTTTTTACCCTTGGGAGGGTATATTAAAAATTTCCAGATGTTTGTAACGCACAGAAGGAAGCATCTCCGACCATAAAGTATATATATTCTTGATCAGCATGACGAGCTGAGTTGGATAGCCATGTCCGTCTCTCCGTCCATCTGTCCGTCTGTTTATGCTATCTCCTCCGTCAGTTTTTAAAGCTATCGTAACCAAACTTTTCACAAAGTCATTTTGGTATAAATTTGCACATTTGTCGGAACCGGTCGGATCGGATGACTATAGCTTTAGGAACGATCGGTTGAAAAAGTAGTTCTAGTGAGAAAAACTTTTGTTTTCAATGCTATCGCTCTTACCCCCGTATTTTAAGTTTTCTATGATTTCACATGATTTCAGCGAGTTTTTATGCAAATCGGGCAACTATATAGTATAGCTGCCATACAAATGAAAGGTCTGAAAAAAAGTTTTAGTAAGAAAAACTTTTTTGTTTTCAATGCTATCGCTCCAAACTCGTTACTGATCAATATGATATGCTAACACATAATTCTGTTAAGTCTGATCCAAATCGGAAGACTATAGCATATAGCTCCCATAGGAATGATCGGTCGAAAAAATAATTTTAGTGAGAAAATCTTTTTTGTTTTCAATGGTAGCGTCTTTGTACGTTCCAGTTATAATTATTATTCTGTCTCAACACATTTTTAGAGAGTTTGATCAAAAATCGGATGAATATATCGTATGGCTGCCATATAAAATACTGGCAGGAATATATCATGCTCCAAGGGTATATAAACTTCGGTCGTGCCGAAGTTAGTTTTCCTCGATTTTTCTAAATAAAACCCACTTTTCGACCGATAGTTCCTATGACAGCTATAAGATATAGTCATCCGATTTTGACATAAACTTCCAAATCTGTGAAAGCGTATAATATTAATAATCGCTGAAGTGAGACACGTTAACATTAAAAACAAAAAAGTTTTTCTCACGAAGACCCACTTTTCGACCGATAGTTCCTATGGCAAGAGAGATATAAGATATAGTCATCCGATCCAGTCGGTTCCGACATATTAGCAGTGTGCAGTAAAAAGAAGAATCTGTGCAAAGTTTCAGCTCGATAGCTTTAAAACTGAGAGACTAGTTTGCGTAGAAACAGACAGACAGACGGACAGACGGACGGACAAAGCTCAATCGACTCAGCTCGTCACCCTGATCAAGAATATATATAGTTTATAGGGTCGGAAATGAATATATCTATGCGTTGCAAACTTCTGGGCAAAATTATAATACCCTTTGCAAGGGTATAAAAATACTACTTGGTGATTTTTTAGCTATTATATTTTTGGCAACATTGGTTTAAACAGCTCACGCACGTTTCGTGTTTTGTTTCACTGTCAAAAATCTTCAGTTTGGTCTATAAATTAACCATGAATCGTCTTACAAACGAACAACGCTTGCAATTATTGAATTTTATTATCAAAATGCGTGCTCTGTTAAGAAAGTTCATCGCGCTCTCCTTCCATTTAATGGTCAGTTTAATCGACCCACTAAAGCGGCTATTCGGGCTATTGTGACTAAATTTCGCACCAAATTTCGCACCAAATTTACATTGTTGGACATTAAACCACCAACACGCTTACGTAGAGTGCGAACTGAAAGAATACAGGGTTGCCCATATTCGACGGCATTTGTTTTTTTTTGTGAAGTTTTTATACCCTTGCAAATGTTTTAATATCTTAGAGTTTCAGAACGTCAGCATTAAAATTAAAAATTTTCTAAATAAAACCCATTTTCTGACCGATGGTTCCTATGGCAGCTATGAGATATAGTCATCCACTTTTGACCAAAACTTACAAATCTGTGTGAAAGCATCTAATATGAATAAACGCTGAGTTGGGAGTCGTGAACATTAAAAACAAAGAAGTTTTTCTCACTAAAACCCATTTTTCGACCGATAGTTCCTATGGCAGCTATAATATATAGTCATCCGATTTTGACCAAAACTTCCAAACCTGTGTAAAAGCGTGTAATATTAATAATCGCTGAAGTGAGACACGATAACGTTAAAAACAAAAAAGTTTTCTCTCTAAAACCTCCTTTTCGAACGATAGTTCCTATGACAGCTATAAGATATAGTCATCCGATTTTGACAAAAACTTCCAGATCTATGTGAAAGCGTATACTGTTAGGAATCGCTGAAGTGGAAGACGTTAACATTAAAAACAAAAAAAGTTTTTCTCACAAAGACCCACTTTCCGACCATGGTTCCTTGGCAGCTATAAGATATAGTCATCCGATCCGGTCGGGTCCGACATATTAGCAGTGTGCAGTAAAAGAAGAATCTGTGCAAAATTTCAGCTCGATAGCTTTAAAACTGAGAGACTAGTTTGCGTAGAAACAGACAGACGGACAGACGGACAGACAGACGGACGGACAAAGCTCAATCGACTCAGCTCGTCACCCTGATCAAGAATATATATAAAAAACAACTGCCCTAAAAATATGGAAAATCGCCCTAAAAAGGAAAAGGCGACTCGCCTAAAAATTTAGAAAATGCTTTTCCAAAAATAGAAATTGTGTTCTAGATTTCGGGGCAATTTTCTAAAAAACCCTTCGACAATTTCAGCTGCTATGTCGATTTAAAATTCCCAAGCGATTATGGCAGCGCTGGCATGAGGAGGAAGCAGCTGGCCGTAAAAGACTAAAAAAAAAAAAAATTGTGGAAAGAGGAGGACGACCGACCACAGACCAGACCAACCCCATGTTGGTTGTTGTTGGATCCACCCCTTTTCTAACTTCACCTCTTCACAAACCGACTTTCTTTTAAGCTATAAATTAATTTTGAAATAAGCATTAACAATTATTTTTTTTTACTTACTCTTTACTGGGACTTGAACTCGAGACCACTCACAAATACTGAACACACGGTCGACGTCTTAGCCCACTCGACTATTAGCCTTAAGCAAGACGTTGCGTCATAAGCGTAGTTAAGAATGTACGCAGTTGGTCTAGTTGACATGACATTCGCTTAGCAAACGTGGAGGCCTGGGATCAAGTCCCAGTAGGAGCAAACTTTTTCGTCTTATTTTTATGATTTTTTAATGTTTTTTTTTTCATTTGTTTAGCAATACCTTGCGTTAAAATCGTACCTGTAAATTTGTGTGCCGTATTTGGCGCTTAAGTACTCACTTTTGCCAATCAATTAGAAGCAAGGGTTGTGGTCGAGTGTATAAGAAAATGTCGGGGACTGGAATCAAGTCCCCGTAGGACCATCATTTTTTTCTTATTTAATGTTTTTTTTTGTTGTTTTATATTTGTGGTGTTTTAACATTGACTATATTTTATACAATTCTTTAATCGATTACTACATGGTGAAACGCATCTCAAGACAAAACAAAAACTTGCTCAATACATCTACATTCTTCAGGGATTGCGAATGGACATTAGTGTGTATAAACAAATGCCATCACATAGATGGCTACGTCGTTAAAACCGAACTACAGCATAGCGAAATGCAATTTCACAAACATTTTTAGAAAGGGAAATATTTAAAAGTACCCTAAATTTGTAACAAATTTTTCTAAAGTCAAAGGCGGAATTACCCTAAAAATTAGAAAAACAATAAAGCAAATTCACCTAAAATTCAGAAAAAAATATATTTTCTAATTTTTAGAAAGTTTTTCTAAAACTATTCATTTTTTGGGCAACTTTTTCAAATTCAGAAATTTTTTTTCTTAAATATTGAAATTTTTTCTAAATTTAAGGGCGATTTCGATTTTAGGGCGATTTTCTTAAATATAGAAAAATAATTTTCTGAGTGTATGCGTTGCAAACTTCTGGGCAAAATTATAATACCCTTTGCAAGGGTATAAAAATAAAAATTTGGCGGTTGGCAATCTTAATCATTTAATTTGTTCCAAGTAGATTTGTTTACATCAATTTTTGAATATGATATCTCTCAAATGGCCGCCTCTGGCGTTGATGGCGTATTGTGCCCTTTTTGCAGCATTTTCCATCGATTTCGCCAACATTTCGGCCGGAATAGCGGCTATTTCTTCACGAATGTTGTCCTTGAGCTCTTCTACGGTCCTTGGCTTGTTAACGTAAACCTTTGACTTCAAATATCCCCACAAGAAGAAGTCAGGCGGCGTCAAATCGGGCGAACGCGGTGGCCAGTCCAAATCACCACTTTTCGACATCAAACGGCCCGGAAACAATTTCTTCAGAAAATCGATTGTTATGCGACTTGTGTGCGGTGGAGCGCCGTCTTGTTGAAACCAGAACTGCCTCATACGCTTTCGACGAATAATTGGCATCACAAAATTGGTCATCATGTCGCGATAACGCTCCTGGTTGATGGTAACAGCATGGCCATTTTCATTTTTGAAGAAAAACGGCCCAATGACCGTTTTCGCACTAACGCCGCACCAAACTGTGACTTTTCGTCATGAAGAGGCACTTCTTGAATCTCCTGAGGATTTTCAGTGGCGTAAATACGGCAATTTTGCTTATTTACGGTCCCATTTCTCACATTTCAGTCACCTTTTTTAATTTTTTAAAAGCACGTTGAGTTTTCACAATTGACTTGTTCTGTTGAATGTAAATTTCAACTATTTCAGAGCGCTCGCGTGGCGTGTATTGTTCCATGGTAAAAATCTGCTTGGACTGACGCTTCAAACGCGGTATGTCATTAAGTGATCTGACATCTCTGTCAAAAGTTGCCAGATGGGTCCGTCGAATATGGACAACCCTGTATATCGCAGCTCAATCGGCCAGTGTTAATGATGACCATCAATTATCGATTCTTCGCCGTGGAAAAGTGGAAAATTTTGCGGAAGGATTTAGGTGTGAAGCCTTTCAAAATACAGCTGGTGCAAGAATTGAAGCCGAACGACCTTCCGCAACGTAGAGTTTTTGGTGAATGGGCTCTTGGAAAGTTGGCCGAAGATCCACTTTTTTACCGAAAAATTGTGTACAGCGACGAAGCTCATTTTTGGCTCAATGGGTACGTAAATAAGCAAAAATTGTTTGGAGTGAATATAAGCCAGAAACATTGCAAGAGCTACCAATGCATCCAGAAAAAGTCACAGTTTGGTGCGGTTTATGGGCTGGTGGCATCATTGGACCGTACTTCTTCAAAGATGATGCGAATCGTAACGTTGCTGTGAATGGTGAGCGGTACCGTAAGATGATATCCAACTTTTTTTTGCCCAATATGTAAGAGCTTGACTTGCATGACATGTGGTTTCAACAAGACGGTGCCACATGCCACACAGCACGCGCAACAATGGACTTATTGAGAGGCGAGTTCGATGAACATTTCCGGTCAATTGGTAGCCTATATCGTGCGATTTAACGCCTTTAGACTATTTTTTGTGGGGCTATGTTAAAGCTTCCCTGTAGTACAGCTGGATCTAACGAATCCGCTAACGAATCGTTACTACCAGCCACCAGCCATGTTATTTGCCTAAAGAATTTTCTATGGGAATGTCCGCAAAACGTACCGTCGCGACGGGTCGATGCGACTCAGCATTACCAGTCGTTAGTGTAGGGATGAGTCGCTACGTCTCTGGATTACTAGCCGTCAGTGTAATGATGAATCACCTGTCGTTAGCGAGTGTGTTCCTATCACTACACTGACGACTGGTGATGCAGCGTAGACCGACCCATTACTACACTAACGACGCATGAAATAATCTTCAAACATTAAATTATATAGACCGTACTATCGATTCAAATAAATATTTCATGCATTTTTCTGGAAAGTGGGTGGTAAGTGGATGTGAAGTGGTGGAATGTGGCGGGAAGTGGGAGGGATGTGGGTGGGATGTGGGTGGGATGTAGATGGAAATTGGGTGGGTTGTGGGCGGTCTTGATCCTATACTGCTGAATGCGTAGCGAAGCGCGACAGGTTATATGCTAGTGCCCTTATAAAGAAAAGACCTAACCAACTAACTAAATACTAACTTTCTGACAGTTTCTGACAAAAAGTAAATATGTAAAGTTTCACCTTAGTTAAGGCCCTCTTCTGGTCTAGAAGGCTACAATTTACATGTTTTTTAAAAATTCGTGGAAAGAAATCGGGAAGAGATTTTGTAATTCTGTTTTTTGTATTTGGTTGTACAATTCATTATAAAAAAACAAAAAAAAAAAAAAATTTGTGAATGCAATTATCAGAAAGCAAAACGGAAAATGGGAAGTTGGTTAGTTTGGGAAGTTGGTTCGTCCGTAGCAGAATTGTGAAATAAAAATTGAATTTGAAAAAAACGGCAGCCTTTCAAAAACGAAAAATCGATTTTTTGACCATTTTTTTGCAGTCCAGTGTACAAAACAAATAGTAAAAACTTTTTCTCAAAGATTGAAGTAGCGACGATAGCCACGTTAATTCTGCGTCCATAAAGCCTAACATCATCAAAATCGGTTCGGTAGAACTTGAGAAAACGTGGGCACCATTTTGAATAACGTGGTTTCGAGAAAAACGCGTTCAAAGTTTGAAGTAATGTGAAAATTACTTGTATTTGTGAACACATTGGTCGACAAAAAAGGCTATATCTTCTAAAGTATTTCGAATTTTGATAAATCCTTTTGGGAGAATATTTTTTGAATAACTAAGCTAAAAAATAAACAAATAAAAAAATTTCTAGACCAGAAGGGGGCCATAAGTTTGAGTTCAGCTATGTAGCGCTGTTTAATGCATGGAATGAAAACAACCGAAATGCCAGTGCCAGCTGGAGTTACCTTCGAACATGGTACTTTTAGTAAATAGCACATCAACAATGAATCAAGTGGGACGTACACTTGTGGGATAAAACGGTGGTGGATTACGACTAAAGCGGAAAAGCAGAATAAACAAGTAAGACCGTTGCAGTCGAGTAGCCCGACTTCAATATACCCTGTACAATTGACAACGAGAGCGTAAGTTAAAGTCGGCTCCATCCGGTACCATCCGGAAAGTATGCAACATTTTTTTTAGGGTGGGTGGGGTGGTAGCGGGGGGGCTTGATTCGCTTTTTTGCTCATAACTTCTGAACCGTTCATCCGATTTTTATCATTTCTTCGGCAAATCGATTTATTTTGCTAATTACTAACTATCTCTAGAAAGAACGAATCGTCTATCTTCAAAACTGTGGCAGATATAACGTTTTTTCCAAATTACGGGGGCGGGAGGGGGCGTGGCCAAAATTTGAAACAAACTTGATCTGCGTACAGATAAAAGAAGCATTTGTCCCATACATGTCAAACCTCTATCTCTTACCATCTCTGAGATCGACGCGTTCATACAGACAGACGGACAGACGGACGGACGGACGGACGGACAGACGGACAGACGGACATGGCTAAATCGACTCGGCTATTGATGCTGATCAAGAATATATATACTTTATAGGGTCGGAGATGTTTCCTTCTCCCTGTTACATACATTTGCACAACTTCATTATCCCCTTTTACCCATTTTTAATGGGTACAGGGTATAAAAATGATACTTGAATTTCGAATATTTGGTGGCGCTTACCAAGCCCATTTGTACTATAACATACTCTGTACCTAGAGTACGAGCTGTATGCAATGCTGCTGCTGCGCTCATCACTAAGTTTTTCTCTCTCTCTCCCTCTCTCTCTCTCTCCCTCTCTCTCTCTCTTTTCTAAGAATGTGCAGCGTTGGTTGTGCATGGGTGGGAGGGGGGTGGGGAGGGGGGTGATTCACTTATTTGCTCATAACTTGAGAACCGCTCATCCGATCTTTATCATTTCTTCAGCAAATTTATACATATTGTTAATGACTAACTATCTCTAGAAGGAACAAACCCTCTATCTACAAAACTGTGGAAGATATGACGTTTTTTCCAAATTGCGGGGGCGGGAGGGGGCGTGGCAAAAATTGAAAATAAACTTGATCTGCCTGCAAGTATAAGAAGCATTTGTCCCATACATGCCAAACCTCTATCTCTTACCATCTCTGAGATCTGTTTGTTCATACGGACGGACAGACGGACGGACAGACGGACAGACGGACATGGCTATATCGACTCGGCTGTTGATGCTGATCAAGAATATATATACTTTATAGGGTCGGAAATGATTCCTTCTCCCTGTTACATACTTTTGCAACAAACTTATTATACTCTATAAAAATAAAAATTTGGCGGTTGGCAATCTTAATCATTTAATTTGTTCCAAGTAGATTTGTTTACATAAATTTTGTATATGATATCTCTCAAATGGCCGCCTCTGGCGTTGATGGCGTATTGTGCCCTTTTTGCAGCATTTTCCATCGATTTCGCCAACATTTCGGCCGGAATAGCGGCTATTTCTTCACGAATGTTGTCCTTGAGCTCTTCTACGGTCCTTGGCTTGTGAACGTAAACCTTTGACTTCAAATATCCCCACAAGAAGAAGTCACGGCGTCAACGGGCGAGCGGTGGCCGTCCAAATCACCACTTTTCGACATCAAACGGCCCGGAAACAATTTCTTCAGAAAATCGATTGTTATGCGACTTGTGTGCGGTGGAGCGCCGTCTTGTTGAAACCAGAACTGCCTCATACGCTTTCGACGAATAATTGGCATCACAAAATTGGTCATCATGTCGCGATAACGCTCCTGGTTGATGGTAACAGCATGGCCATTTTCATTTTGGAAGAAAAACGGCCCAATGACCGTTTTCGCACTAACGCCGCACCAAACTGTGACTTTTTCGTCATGAAGAGGCACTTCTTGAATCTCTTAAGTTTCTGAGGTTTCAGTGGCGTAAATACGGCAATTTTGCTTATTTACGGTCCCATTCAATGAGAAACTTTCACATTTTTTAATTTTTAAAAAGCACCTTGAGTTTAAAAACAACTATATTGTGAGCGCTCGCGTGGGCGTGTATTGTACCATAGAAAAAATCTGCTTGGACTGACGCTTCAAACGCGGTATGTCATTAAGCGATCTGACATCTCTGTCAAAAGTTATGGCGTTGCCAGATGGGTCCGTCGAATATGGGCAACCCTGGTTTTTAAGGACCTTGCTGAGCAAGCCTTGATCATCTCTGTGCAAAGTTTCATCCTGATACCTTTAAAACTGGGAGACTTGCCCGCTTACAGGCGGGCAGACAAACAAAGTTAGATCAAATGGTTGCCATCTTGGTATCCTCTATAAATACATAAAATGCCTTTAATTTTTCACCTTATCAAGAACAACCTTCCAACAATTTCCACATAAAAACAGCAAGGAGTTCTTCTTTCGCTTGTACAAATACGAGAGATCCTTTAATTCTCTGCATAATTTCAAATCAGACAAGCGTTAAAAACATTTCATTATAACGCTACACAATCGGAATATTTAATGATTTAATCGGCCAGCCGAATCAGACACGACAACAACAACAACAACAACGAGACAGGCAACACCTAAGCCTGTGGAAGCTGGTGGAGCTGCTGCAGTCTCGATAAACTGCTTCAAATTCACAGATTTTAAATTTAAAACGTAGCCACACGGCGCAGAGCAGAGCAGAGCAGAGCAGCGCAGCGCTTAAGACATGTAAAAAAAAACGACACCGGGTCCCAAGGAACGTTTCGATATAATGGCGCGAGTTTCATGTTTACAAAAAAGATTATGCAGCAGCCCCCAAATAAACGTGCACAGCCCAAGTTGGACCTGGAACTGGAGTTCTAATTAAACAATTCGTAGAATTTCGCGTTAATTGCGAGAAAACGACTCGAACGTGCGCAACGGATTGGCTGAACTTTTGAGTTGGGGAAACAACCTGAGCCCCAACCAGAGTTGACACGTTCTGCGAAGCCATTGCACTTGGTGTGCGCGGAGTGGGAGGAGATGACCCGCTAGCAACCTGGCGGAGCTCTATTATTAACATAACCACGTGACAATGCCCCCCTGAGATCACAGCCCAGAGAAAACTCAATTCAAATTATCGCTCAACAAGATCGACAGATGTTCAACAAGAACCACAACATCGAAGGGGAAGAGCAACTTCTCTGGGGTCAATGCGTTGCTCAGATCGATCTTTCAGCCCAAAAGCCAAAAGCAAAGCAGTCGCACGTTTCGCTGAGCAAATAACGCCCCGTTTTTTGTTTTGTATGAAAACCCTTAATCTAAACCACTTTGGGCAAGGATCGCCCAGTCCGATCAACGCATATTTCGCATAACCCAGGCACACCTTTGCACAAAAGCCCAAAAAAAAATGCCCGAAAGTGAAGAAGGGATAAAGCATAGAAAGTAAGGCCAAGGCACTCACAAGAGGAACCCTCACGCAGTCATCGAACGTCAACGCCACGCTACCGTCATCAGACGATCCTCACTCGTCATCAGTCCCAGTTCATGTCCAGGGCAGACACTCACTCGCCGGCTTATCAGTGCCGATTAATCTGCCATCACAGTTGCTGATAACGCCGGCAAATGGACGACCCTGCTCGCTTGTCGAGCCCAACAGAGCCTCGGTCCGGCATCATTGTTAGCAGTGCGCAGTGGCAGCCAACACTCATGTTTAAATTATGATGGCTTCTAAGTTGCGCCCCATCCCCCGTGGCCCATGATCGCACAAACGATGGGCAAATCCAATGTGGGCATATGGGCCTCTACCTCTACCTCCCTCTCTCCCTGCCCAATGATCATTGTGTCAGAAGTCATGTTGGCCTGACGACCCACTGACAAATGTGGTACATTAAGATTTATGCTTAGAGTGTTTTGGTTTCTGAAGCACATTTCGGTTCCATATCGAGTATTTTGAATACTTCAAAATGTAGAAATATTTGGTTTATTATTAGACAGCGGATTTTGCATATTTGCATATTTTGAACCGCTTGTCGGATTAAATTTCTGATTGCACACATCCTATTTTTCTTGAAAAATAATGTAAGTCCGCTAAAAACTATTTTGCATAATCTCTTTTGAATACATTTTTCCATATGAGGTAACCGGCGTGCGTTGCTACACACACTTGAGAATTTTAAACACAAAACGAAGAAGTGAAGCTTAATAGACAATTGCCATCTATAAAATTTCATTGATAACACTAGTTTACAGCATTTTCGATTCCGACCATTTGACAGTAATTTCTTATGTAAATCCCTTCGCTGAGTCCAAAAATGCAGTCCAAATATTTTTTAGTGGGGCCGTATTCGAGAAATCGCGAAAAAGCTAGTTTTATGATTCTGAAAAAAGTAGCTTTAGAAAAATGTGCTCTTTTTGCTTATAATTGGCTTAAGCGAAAAAGTTCGAACATTATTCCGCACCTAAAGTAGATCTCAAAAATTTTTTCCCTGTCAACACTGAAAACTATCGCAATCACGGAATGCAACTCTGTAAATAATCGGAACCTATTCCCATCGCTAATACTAGGAATACTGTATTTCACGCAGGGATGCAAACCGGTTCTGAACCGAACCGGGTTTTAAACCGAACCGAACGGCGCTTTTGGGTTTTCGTGTCGCTGACCGAACCAGAACGCAAAACCGAACCGGTGTGTGTTTTCAAAAATGTATTACAACCGAACCGAAAACGAAAAAATAGAGGAAAGCTAACTTCGGCTCGACCGAAGTTTATATACCCTTGGAGCATGATATATTCCTGCCAGTTTTTTATATGACAGCTATACGATATATTCATCCGATTTTGATCAAACTCTCTAAAATTGTGTTGAGACCGATAATATTTATAATTGGAACGTACAAATACGCTACCATTGAAAACAAAAAAGTTTTTCTCACTACAACTATTTTTTCGACCGATCATTCCTATGGCAGCTATATGCTAGAGTAGTCCGATTTGGATCAGACTTGATAAAATTATGTGTTAGCATATCATATTGATTAGTAACGAGTTTGGGAGCGGTAGCATTGAAAACAAAAAAGTTTTTCATACTAAAACTTTTTTTTCAGACCTATCTTTTGTATGGCAGCTATACTATATAGTTGCCCGATTTGCATAAAACTTGCTGAAATTATGTGAAAGCATAAAGAACTCATAAATACGAGGGTTGGGAGCGATAGCATTGAAAACAAAAAAGTTTTTCTCACTAGAACTACTTTTTCAACCGATCGTTCCTATGGCAGCTATATGCTATAGTCGTCCGATCCGGCCGGTTCCGACAAATGTGCAGCGTATTTGTACCAAATGACTTTGTGCAAAGTTTGGTTACGATAGCTTTAAAACTGACGGAGGAGATAGCATAGAAACAGACGGACAGACGGACGGACGGACGGCGACGGACAGACGGACGGACAGACGGACATGGCTATATCAACTCAGCTCGTCATGCTGATCAAGAATATATATACTTTATGTGGTCGGAGATGCTTCCTTCTCTGCGTTACAAACATCTGGACAATTTCAATATACCCTCTCCAAGGGTATAAAAGTTGTACAGATCCATATTATATACTACCACACAGTTTTGTCAAGTTTCTGATTTAAATCGGATGACTATAGCATATAGCCGCCATAGGAACGATCGGTCCAAAATGTTGTTCTAGTGAGAAAAAACTTTTGATGAATATATCGTATAGGCATATATCAAACTGGCAGCATATATCATGTCTAAGGGTATATAAACTTGGTACAGCCGAAGTTAGCTTCC
>JAEIFU010002934.1:0-35549 GCA_018904235.1 Lordiphosa stackelbergi
TGAATTAGTTTTTTTTTGAAACATAATTGCAATTTGCTGGCCATAAATTCCTTACATTTTCCATCAAATTGCCCTCAATTCCTAATTTTAGGCCCTGCACCTCCCATAATAATAATAACAATAAAAGCCATAAGCTCTCGCCCATTTGCACACACACACACACGACGCAAATAACTAAATAAACAATAAAAAAACATTAAAAAAAGGGTACGACAAATCGAGCGAATTTCATTGGAAACCATCGAGGCATAAATTGTTTGACCAACAAAATTTGTGTGTTGCTTTTTTGCATCAAATTAAGTTGAGAATTGTTTTTCGAGCTGGCAAGGAAAAGGGAACAAATAACAAATACCATAATTGAGCCATCGATGGGTCTAATTGAGGGAGCTTCCCTACGGGAAAATTTGCTAAATTAATTTCTTGAAATGGAATAATTGTATTTTCTGCTGCCTTTTTTGTGTCAATATTGAACAAGGAATGTTTTAAGGAAATGTTCATACCAATGATCACTTCTTGCATACATTTATAGTTCGAGGGCAGTTTGATAAGTCAGTGGAGTATTCAATTTAACATCTAAATGTCCAAAATTTGAGCAACATTTGAATTTTGACAAAATGGAAAAACAAAATTATTGAAACCCACACTGAAACCGAGCCGAGAAACGACAAATACTACAGGGCCTTTTAGACCTCTCAGTACTTTCATATGCCCTAAAACAGATAATGAAGCCAGAAACCTCAAATAAAATACAAGAAAAGATATTGTAGGCAGGGAATCAAATCGGTTTTGCACCGAACGACGAGCTGAACCGAAACCGAGTGATTGATAAATGCTCAACAGAACCGATAATCGCAAAAGATGACGGTTCGTTTTATTTCATTAAACAGTTTGATAACGTAGCGACTTAGGATAGTCGAAAAGGCTTGCAGCGCTCTGGTGCTGTAGAGTTTTAACAACTACTTCTTACAGGACAGATGGAAAAACCTGTTCAAACAAATAAATTAAACAAAACTTTTTAAAAATTTTTGGCACAAAGGTTCTAAAAGTATTTAAAATGACCACAATTCTTAGCTCAAACCATTACTCCGAAAAGTATACAGTGGCGAAAAAAATAATAGCACCACAACAACACATTTTGTTCTTGATAAAAAAAAAAATGCGATTACTGTTTGCGCATTTTTTAAATTTTGTTTTTTTTATATTGTTTTAGTATTTCCCATTAACAAAAGCTGTGTTACCATTCTTTTTGGCACCAAAGCTTTTTTAGTATACACTTCGAAATTGCTTGTCTCAACGGTTTACTGCACTTCGGCAATTTAAAAACAAAAATACCGAACAAAAAACACCATATTTGTAGTCCGTTTATTTAGTACCCAAAATCCCGTATATTTCCGAAATTCTTTGTAGAAAGAACGGTGTTTATTAGTTTTGACAAAGATTTCTTTTCGCACAAATGGGACTTGGAAAGCACCAGCACTGCGGAGAAGCGCGATCTTATCAAAAAATTGATATTGGACGGAAAACCTTACAGAGAAGTTGGTCAATTGGTAGGATGGTCCAATAAAATGATTAAAAATGCCTTAAACTATGAAGAAAAGACTGAAACACGCGGACGAAAACGATCTATGATCCCTCTTCATGTCAAAAGACTGATTCGTCAGAGCAAAAGGATCCCCAGGCTACCCAGCTTGAAAAGAGCTTAAAACAAATGCGATGGACCAAAAAGTTCGCACATATCTTAGGCAACACCTAACCTAAAAGCCTGCAGCCCAAGAAAGGTACCACTTTTGAACGCGTCACACATTAACATTACTAAGCGCATGAAGTTTGCCAGGGATCATGCAAATTGAACATCCCAACAATGGAAAAATATTCTATGGTCAGATGAGTCCAAAGTGGTTATGTTTGGTGGTCATATATGTTGTGGTCGATCATACGTTAGACGTCCAAGGATCACAGAATACAAACCCCAGTACGCCACAAAAACCATTAAGCATGGAGCGTGTAGTGTAATGGTATGGGCCTGCTTCTCCTACTATGGAGTAGGTCCAATACATTGGTTAAAAACAATCATAGATCAGCACGTGTACGTGAATATCATGGAGACAGTAATGCTACCATTTGCAGAATACGAAATGGCGCTCGTATGGGTCTTTCAACAGGACAATGACCCCAAACACAGCAGCAAGAAAGCAAAGAAATGGTTCAGGGCAAACTTTGTAAACGGTTTAAAGTGGCCTGCTCAGTCGCCTGACCTGAATCGCATCGAAAATCTGTGGTCCGACGTCAAGAAGGCAGTTGCTGCTTCCAAGCCAACGACTTTCGGATCATTTTGGGAAGATATCACAGAGTCCTGGTCCAAAATTCCCCTAAAACGATGCCAGGACTTACTTAATTTCATGCCACAAGCTATTATTGCCAATAAAGGACACTGTACTAAATATTAAATGATCAATATAGATTTAGTATTAATAGTTCAAAATTCTTATTTATTGGTAATTTTTTTAATTTTGAATCCATTTTTGAAAAGTGGTGCTATTATTTTTTCGCACAGTTTTATCAATTTCAATAAAGTTCCTTAAATAACTTAAAAACAAGAAAAAAGGATTGATTTCTTTATGTCCAGGTTTGTAAGAGTCTTCCATTTCTAAAAATGTGTTTAAAGTTTCCTTTATGTTAAAAATGTGATTTGGGCATTTATTTAAAAACTACTTGTGGTGGTGGTGCTATTATTTTTTTCACAGCTGTAAGTAGCCCGCTAGACGTGAAGCTACAAAAGTATGCGTATCAAACGTTGTAAGTGCGCCTGGTTCGATTTCCGGTCAAGCCCGAAAAAATGTTTCTATGTTTATCTGAAAGACTTAAATGAACCAAGTCGGGTGGGGATAGTTTTAGAGGGTCGTTAAAGGTATTTAACATTCTCTTTATCTATCTTTCTCTATCGCTTGTAAATAATAGTGTGCCCGCTTTTTCTTTCCAATCCAAAGAGATCAATAAAAAAATTTTTCCAGTTGAGTTTAAAATGTTCTTGAAAACAAAAAAATATTAGCTAAAATCAAGTTTTTGGGTTCTCTAAAAATTGTTCTTGAAATGAGATTCGAATTGGCAAATCGCAAAAGTAAACCCATATAAACTAAATGCAGTAAGGACCCTGCGAGAGCCTGCAGCGGGCATGCGGCGTTTATGTGCAGGGAGTTTCATCTTTGCGCGATGCATGGGAAAGCAACAAAAATCCTTGCAATCTTCCTTCCAACCACAGTCACATTGTTCACCCCGGCTCCACCGACGCCATTGCCACAAATCGAGGGCGGCGGCTCCGTAAAGCAACCCTTCATGGAGCGGACCGTGGCATTTAGCACTGGCTTAATGGATTTCCAAGAGCACGAGCTAAATTTTATTGTTATTCTTTTTGTCACCCGAAGTGGCGCGAGCAAACAAGATAAAGTTGCCATCCTCACCTCCAGATAGAAAAAACATTAGTTTGAACATCAGTCTAGACCAGAGATGGCAATGCACACATATCGTCACACTTTTCACACACATACAAGCACAATTTGCATGCACAACATTCGTGATCTATAAAAAGCTTTCAATGCTTATAGCGTACGTGTGATTTTGTGCAGTCGGCCGCGCGCTGCCTCGTGTGCAGAGGAACGTCGCGACGCGCCCATCTCGGGTCTAGACCCACAAGAACTCTCTTACCGGCGAGCCAAAATCGAATTGGCAAATCGCTAAACTATATGTTAAATGATTTAAAAACTTCCAACTTATTTTGTTAGTATTCAAAGCAACTAAAATTTCATTTGATAAAGTTTTCCAAAAATTCTGTTTTAGTTTGTGGCGATTATCCTCTTCACAAAGATAATACAAAAATAAATTTACCAAATCGTTTGTGCGCCCAAACCTGTAGAGAAAATCGTCTACTTTGGGTGTAAAAGTTTTATTCAGCTGACAAGCTTTTTGTTTTCCCAAAACAAAAGCAGGAAAACAATAAAAACATTAACAAAGAGCGAAGCAGCTCTAGGAAAATGGAGTAAAACTATGTAACTTAATATGATTTAAAAGAGAAAAAGAACCAAAATGAAATTGTGGCCAATCGTATACCCTGATAGATTTTGTTATTTCGTTGGGTTGTCTGCTTACAAAATGAGACGCACACAATAAAAGTGGATTAATGAATCTATTGACTAGGGCGCAATAGGCCATTGAATGCCCAACGCTGATTTAAACTGGTTTAGGCCCAATTTCGCCATGGAGAATAAGTATTAGAGAGAAAAATTACTCAGTCGACACCGCTTCAGTCAGAAATTAGTCAGCTGTTCGCTCTCACTTACGCTCGGCCAGCCATAGCCACCAGGAGTCGAAGTCAGTCGTGTTTTTATGCAAAAGCGAGCCGCACTTATAGTTGTGTGAATCGGTGAACACTGAATTGCAAGTAAAACGGCTGTAGTCTGCAGAGAGCTCTCTTGTTCACCAACACAAGCACACTTTTCTGTCCTCTCCATTTGGACTGCTCTAGATCAGAGGCGGCCAAATGGAGAGGACAGAAAAGTGCGCTTGTGTTGGTGAACGGCTCGCATTTGCATAAAAACACGACTGACTTCGGCTCGTGTGAGCTGTGGATGGCCGCCACTGCTCTAGATACATTTGGGTCAGCTCAAGGTATACTAAACAAGGTAGCCGCACTCGCTGTCTCACATCTCCTTATATTTGTGTCAAAGAGAGCGAGAGTGAGAGAGTAATGAATTTCTGTACTCGCTTACAACGTTTGCTTACGGACAAGGTATACCAAACAAGGTAGGCGCACTCGCTCTTTCGCTCTCTTAACAACTTGTTAAATTTCAGTCATTAAGCAACTGTGGTAAGCAAAGCATCTCCGCGGTCGAATTTTTTGTGTTTTACTTAGAAGCTTAGTTGGCTTTGTATTGAAATTTCTACTCACTCGCTTTTCGCTCTCGTTTGACACAAATATAATGAGTTGTGAGGGAGCGAGTGCGACTACCTTGTTTAGTATACCTTGCTTACGGACTAAAATTGTACCAGTTGTCAAGAGAACGAGAGAGCGAGTGCGCCTACCTTGTTTAGTATACCTTGGTTCAGCTGTTCGCTCTCACTTACGCTCTCTGGATTAATTTGGGAATATGGTCGATTCGCTCTTACCATAGTGATTTCCTACTGGGACTATAAGGTATCTTTTTGGGCATTATCGTTTAGCACAGCAAAATTGAGAGGCAGCGCCAACTTTATCTCTAATACATATTGCTCCATGACTTCGCCAAACTTCAAACAAGTTAGCTTCTCCTGATGACTTAGTTTTTTGGATTTCATCCGATATCGATAAATTGCTATCGCTGCAAAGGTGTGACCAGAGTCTGTCTAATATATCGAACGCAAGTTTTTTTTTGCGAAAAAGTTGAATTAAATTTGCTTGCGATAAATCAAAGTGAAAGCATTTTCATCACCAGGTGATTAAATTCGGATATGGGAGCAATCGGTAGCCCCAACAATCTTTGGAAACTTCGCTATATCAAAAAAACCATTGACTGTATTCTGCATTCTCTCACATTCATTGCAATATATTCCTTTGTTTTAGTTTGAGACGCTTGTTTAACGATGGGTCACTGATTCCTTCGTTTATTTATCAAAATTTTGTTTTAGCAATTTACAGCTGTTTGTTTCTCGATTTAAATATCGATAATTCTATCTATCGATAAGAATTGGAAAATCGAATTCATCTAAGCTCACGTTAGTTTGACTGAAACATTAAAAAACGGCACGAAATGTACACAAAATACATTAATCTACAGACACGACTTTTTCAAAAGTGATTTTAAATGTTTTTTGTCAGTTTTTCAAGTGGCCTTTAAAAATCAGATATTGCACAAGCCAGTAAGAGTATAAGAAAGTTTACCATGCCAAATATTAGTTTTTGCCTCCTTTATTTTTGGCATAATAAACTGGCGTGGTCACAGTATGATGATAATACAGCCCAGCTTCAACTTCATCCAGAGTTTCCTCTCTTTCAAGTGTGTGCGTGTGTGTGTCTGTGTGTGTGGTTTTCGCTTGATGAATGCCTGGCTGCGTCTTCGTGCATGAATATTACATAGAAAGGTGGCAGGTAGGTGGAACTTTTCTTGGCAAAATGAACTTAACGCTAAATCAAAGTCAAGTGGTAAGTGAGTGAGTGGGTGAGTGATTGTTAGTTGGTTTTGTGTATGTGTTAGAGTGTGTGTGGATGCGGTTTTTGGCGGTTGGTGTGGAATTATACATATAGATCTAAGTCTTTTATAGGTTTGGTTTTTGCTCAAAAAATATAAAATTTGTTTGGGGTGTAGTTACCTTAGCTTTAGCTCCTCATCAATATACTGTAAGAGGCTCCTACAGAAATTAAATATAAAAAAAAAGTGTACGAAAAAAAGAACGAAAAAGAAAAATCAAAAAAACGTTTGTTGTGTTAAACAAATTAGTAGTAAGGAAAAAGATCTGCAAAAAGGAACCAAACTAAAGCTACGGACAGCCAAGGAGAGACCAAATCCAATTAGGTTATCAATCAAAAATCGGTCATGCAAGAACTTTGGAGAAACTTTGCCCAATTAAAGGCAGCAATTTTTAATGTGATTTCCCGAACCTGAAAATGGGATATTAAACCCAAACTGAGGCACAGCCCGGGCAATTAATAATGTTTTTCTTTTCTTTCTTTTTGTTGTACTTTCTGTTTATGACGCTTGATGACGAAATTAAGCATGACGCTTGATGGCAAACTCAAGGAGTTGAGGGCGCGGCTGCTAAGACGTTGTCGTTTTTATGGCCCCCCATAAAAAACCAAAGAGGGGGAGGAGGGGTAGCTCATATGCATATCAGCGGCGCCATTTGAAGTGGCGGCTGTGGCAAAGTGTTTGCTACATAACTCAAACGATATCCTATCCTCTCACCCTGGGAGCAAGCTATCAGACAACAATGTGTAATCGTTTAAGATGACAAATGGGTGGGGCTTCATCCTGTTTACTTGCAGTCGATTCTTTCATCTTCTCTTCTAGCTGCTGCCCTCTTTAATTGATTTCTTAGAAAAGTTTTTCAGCCCCGCTCCCCCGAGCCCACCCGCGTGCTTTTTAATAACTTGGCCGTCTTCAGTTTTGCTAGTTTCTGCCTGGCTGCTTGTTTCTTATGATTATGTAGCATACTTTCTTGAGTTCTTTCATTCTTTCTGGCAGAGTAATTACATTTCAGCTGGCAATTAAATGGCAGGCAAGTTTGCTGCTTTCCTGGCATATCCATCAGTGAATGAAAAATTCACAACTTTCCCACCGCCGGCACGTAGCACCAACTAAGCATCAAGCATGTGTAACTGCAAAATGCATGCAATACGAAAGTAAACACAGCTTGGGGAGGACGTGCTCTGTAGCCTCAAGCGGCAACTAACTAAAAATTGACTGTGGCAAGTTGTAAGCCGGGCAAATTACATGCAGCGCGTGCGGCTGGCATAGTTTTTAGGCAGTGACAGCAACAACAACAACAAAAAGCGCAACACGCCGCACAGATATGTATAGTTGGCTGGGTCTTGTCCTCGCCCAAATGACATTAACTCGACGCCGCAAGTTAACACGCAGCCCAAAACTTTGTGTCGCCCCCAGGGGAGGGGAAGGGACTGAAAGTAGCTTGAAATTTTTTGTAAGCCTTTATTTGCTCTAACCTTAAAGACATGTTCATAATCAAAGTGCCACTTAGTTTGGGTCGTTCTTTAATGGGACTAAAAATAAAAAGAGAGAAAGAGATAATCGTCATGGAGAGCAAATGAAAGACGAAGAAATGATGAGAAAGCCAACACATGAAAGAAGTTGTCACAATTTGGTAAAGCATACTTTTGGGAACGATACAAATTTCTTTATTTTACTTATTTGATCTAAGTGAACTGTATGACTAGAGGTAAGGTCACGCTAAAAAAACCTAATTTTGATGAAATTTTCAGCTAGATTCACATAACATTGGGCAACAAGGTTTGTAATGTAAAATTGGCTATACAGCCCCTTAAAGGGGCCAAGCCAAGCTTCTCACAACAAGGTCAACAAGGTTTAGTTTGTGGAAAAAGTGTTGGTAATTCTAGATGATTTTCGTGTGCGGACCACGAATCTGTTTTGGGGAAATGGTCTATCACGTGTAGATTTTTGCCAATTTGAGTTTAAAATGCTCATTTTGACCCTTTGTGGAAAACCCACATAAATGATCCAACGTTTCACGAATTCATCGTATAGTTAAATTTTTAAGCTTCAAAAAAACTTAATCCAATGAATTGTACAATTTATTTTTAACGAAGATATATCATTTTAAAGGCATGTTTTCGAAATGACAAAATTTCGTCTGCCCAAAGGTATGCAATAAAAATGTTTAGCGACATCCATTGCATACTTATGGGCAGTGAAAAAATGTCAATTCGTACACAAAATTGTCAAAATGGTATAGCTTCGCTTAAAAATATTGTAAAACTCTTTGGGATAGTTTAATTTAAATGTAAGAAATAGTACTCTACGATAATATCAAAGAGAGTCAAGTTTTTTTTAAAGGTTTCCCATAAAACACATCTAAAAAGTGTCCAAATACAGATTTTAAGCAACTTTATGCTTAAATTACCTAAAGATCACAACGTTATCAACCATTTTCCAATACAGTTTCGGGTTAAGCACACAAAAGTCATTTAGAATCAGCACCACCTCCCCTTCAGCCAATTAAAATAGTTCCATTTTGATGCCTTGCGTTATAGATCCTTTTGCTTTAGTATTTTAATGCGAGACCTTGGCTTTAGTCAAATACTTTTAAGGCTAGCAGGTTTAAGACTGCTTTGCTTAAACAAAATACCATAAAAAAGAGGACGAACTTTCCGGTTCTATTTTCATGCGACTTTACCCAACGACTGCAGTTCTAGAACTGCCCTGCAGTGAAATTGTCAACTAGTAACAAAAAAATACTGTCATACACCTAGTTGGAATACATGTAGAATTAAACTGGTAGCAAAATTGCTAAACTCGGGTGAGTTGGGCAACAACAAACATTAGCTTCCGAAGAAATGCTCGCTTAAAACACTAATTTGAGGTTGTTGTAATTAAATTGTAATTGAGCTGGTTGCAAACGAATCGGTAATGAGTGATTTGACCGCCAGATGTCGATATACTACCATTATACAATGGGCAGCGATATAAACAGACACTGGCTTTTCGCTCTCTTGAAATTTTGTCAGAAGCCAAAGAGAGGGAAGGTAAGCCAGCCGGTTTTAAATGACAGGCCTTATGCACACGTTCTACCACAGTGCTCTTGTAAGTTTTTGCACCTATGCATTGGCGATATAAACTGACTGTTGAAAAAATCGTCTGCTGGAATGGACAATTCTCTCCCGCATATGCCATCTGGCATTAAACTGGTTGCAAATGGCTGCTGCCGGGGACAATTGTCACATTCCTGTGACATGCCTGTGTAAAATGGACGACTTTAATACATGGATTTGGATAGGAAGTGCAACCAGTTGCAAGTTTTTAGCGACCGATACATTTCTGGTTGTAAACTAGACACTTTCCCTGCAGGGTGCCTTCTCAAGTCGAAATTGCAATTGTAGGCAATACACACGTTCTCTCTTCGGATGCCATTTATTTCACAGAGTCGGACAATGTTAACTTACAGTGCTATGTTAGCTTACAATTGCAGTGCTCTTTATGTTAACGTACATTACCGTGAGGGTATTCATACCATAGTGAGGGTACTCATGCCATACCACTACACAATAACTGCTGAGCATTATTATGCATTGTTTTTTTCTAAATGTGTGAAATTATTTAAAGTCCGGTCACAATCTAGACTGGATTTGGGATTCATAGGTCCCTCTAAACGAACCTTGATCGGAATCTTCTAAACCAGCTTTGGGCACAAAATTTGAGTTGGATCTTGATGGATTTTGTGATTTCAACTCACTTTGTAGCGAGGCAATTGCACTTGCTGCATCGTCTGCTGGTGTGGGCTGACGCAGATACGCATGGATTTTGTTGTTGTAACCAAGGCTGCAAACTTCGTTCAGAGAGTTCATACCATTCATAAAGGCCATAGTGCGAGTCGCGAATATAAGGTTTTGATTCGAACCTTGGTTCATAGCTTCATAGTTCGTTTAGGAATTTACCTCTAGTTTCGGTGAAAACTAATGAATCGGTAAAAATGCTCGGGTTTAATTTGATTAAGGTCGAATGGACCATATCCATTATGGTTTTCCTTTATACCAACCTCTTACACGTTCTTCTAATAGTGCCGTAAAGATGCGACGTTTACACTAAAATTTAAGAACTTCAGCTTGGCTTTCATATCCCTTTTGAACTAAAATACGAATTAAATATTCTTTCCTAAAAAAATGCAGAGAAAACTAAATATGACGAAAGTAATTTTTTGAACCGAACCCTTTTCCAAACTGCTTAGGTCCGGTTGGGGGGCGGGAGCTCCTAAGTTATTACGATTCAGTTCAAGGTCCGGTTCAAAGAACTCAAAAAACCTGAAACGAGGCATTTCTGTGGGTTTCGGTTCTGGATCTGTTTGCAGCCTTGGTTGAAACACACTTCGAAGTGAGGCAACTGCACTTGTTGCGACGTTTGCTTGTGCATTTCGGCGAGTCGAAGCGAGGTAATTTCTTAAGCACAGAGTCCGGCGAGTATTTTATTGCGCATTGCTTTTTACGACGGGCGTCGAAGGCCAAACCGGCTATGCTTTGCCCATCGCTGTTCTAAGCTAATGATCCCATTTATATGATAAATGGATCGATTCAAAAATGACTATTTGGTTTAGTTTTCAAAGAGGCAGCAGCAGTTCAGCAGTAATATTTCGTTTAACACTATGTTATTCGCCCAGGATAGCAAGAATTACCGCGTCTAAGTAATCAGAATTTCATAGAAAAAGAACCAGAATTGAGGGCTCTACTTGTCCTGATTGGATATTGCCGATTTACTTTGGTCTAAAGTAAACGATATGCGGTTCCAACAGGACAGCTCAGCGGATAAACATTCGACAACGATTTGAGGGCTTACTTATTTCACGCAGAGATACGCCTGGCCCGCAGGGGCCGAACACATCTCGCTATTCACACCGACACGAGCCGAACGCATGCCGAGGCTTCTGCCAAGAGAGCAAAAAGCTTTTCAGTCGCCGATCAGCGGTTGATGAAGTAGGTCAACGCTAGTTTACGTCGCTTTATTTTCGCACTCTCAGATTTTGGCCTTGCTTTTCTCATGCTCATGTAGAGCTGGCTCTACTGTGTCCTCTTTACTGAGTTTCTTTGGATCTACTTTATCACATATATCCCAAAAGTATGCTACGACAAATCTAGTAATTAGAAGAAACCACAACCACTAAAGTTCACATATCTCATAGCATACCTTAGGGAATTTGTTTTTTTTTTTTTCCAAAATTAATCCCACATTCAAAAGTATGCCATGAGCAATTACAGCGACATTTTACGAGCTTTCAAATAAGTTTTAAATGACAAAATGAGCATAAGTGAGTGTATTTACTAAATTAGAAAGCAGTTAACAAAGTTCTGGCATAAAGCAAATGACAAAATCTTTATACAAAATGTCACACAAACCAAATGAAAGTTAAATAAAAACTGGAGCATAGTTTTAGGCAGAGATGCAATCTACTTACATGTCACTTGGTAACGTCTCTGGACTAGAAGAACGCTCATACCACGTTGAATTGGTTGTCATGCCTGAGAGATGAATCTAATTAGTTATAGCGGCAGGGGGAGGGGGGCTAGGCACTGGTTCATTACCTGTCTTGAGCGTATGGTTCTGGGCTGGCACACCATTGGCACGCGATGTCATTTTGCTGGGTATACGCTGAGGCACACCGGCCACCGTCTAGAGAAAGAGACACAATCAAGATTAGATAAGAAATGTGTTGGAACAGGCGTTGACGAAAGTTTTCAGCCGGCTGCTCATAAATCAAAATCATATTCGGCTTTTCCGGAAAGTCATGCGTTACTTTGAGAAGTTAAATTTGAATATCTAGGCGGCGGCAGCAGCCAGCGAAAAGTTTTGGCCAAAACAAATTGAAGATTTATGACTTGACATGCCCAGCCCAGCCCACTTCTTTAAGTGACTTTAAAATGGTTTGGAAATTCATTAAATTTGCATTAGAGGCGGAATTAAGAGTCTAGACACCCAAGCGACGACCCCTTGCTTACCTCCTCATCGCCATCGAGATAATAATAGAATTGTTGATTCGGACTCTGGTATTTTTGCAACAGCTCCTTGGCCACCCTCAACGACATTTCGCACTGAACAAATGGATGCTGCAATAGTCGTTCGGCTGTGGGCCGTTTCTTTGGATTCTTGGTGAGAGCCGTCTTGATGAAATTGTGAAATGTGGGACTCCACTTGTCTTTGTTGCTCAATGTGGGCGGCTTAAAGCCGCTCTTTGACATCAGGAATAGGGCACGCATTGGATGCAGATCAAACATGGGCGGCTGTAACTCGGCCAGTTCTGAACAAAAGGAGGAGAATGTTAATTTGAAAGGCGAAGAGTGTGTGGTACTCACCTATGGCGGTTATGCCGCAAGCCCAAATATCACATAGTTGATTGTAGCCACCTTTGCGCTCCACAGCAGCCACTTCTGGAGCCATCCAATAGGGCGTGCCTGGAAATGAAAGAAAAGCGTTTTATGTTTAATAAATTTAGTTTATTATCCAGTGGATCCTTACAACAGCCAAGAATTCCGATAATATTAAGAGCGTTATCATATTTCCTATTCACAAAAAAGGTGACTATAGTGATACCGCAAACTATGCCTCAGTATCCTTTCTAAAATGCAATTGCAAAAATTATTTGCTAAAATTTTCTCTTCGCAGACTCTCATTTTGAGTGGAAAGGGAAAGCCTTATGCGGGAATTTCAAGCTGGTTTTCGCAAAGGATATTCGACAGCCGACAACATATAGCGGTAGAGCCTTATACGCCTTCTTCATTGACTTGAAAACTGCGTTTTATTCAATAGACAATAAACTCTTTTATTCTTTAAACTCAGCAACACGGAATGTCTTCAAAAATAAGAACTCTCTTACAAAACGACCTACAAAGGCCACACCGCCTCTGTTTCAACAACAGCAAAATAAAGGCTCTGATGTACGCAGATGGCATTGTTCTTATGGCGGTGTCTCTAACCACGCTCCAAAATATGATTAACGCAATACAGGGGCTTTGGCAATTAACATATCGATAAGAGAATTGCCAGAAATAAAAAAAAAAGGTTCTGGGAGTGCTTATCACATACAGGGTTTGTCCGGAAAGTAATAGGACTGAGTCGATTTAAAAAAATTTGTTGAGCCAATCGTTACAATTCTTTAAAAACTTTCAAAATAGGCTCCTTCTGCGTCGATGCAGCGCTGCCAGCGCGATTTCCAAGCATTGGAGGCGTCACGGAAGGCATGGATCCCCTCTGTCGTCTGAAAATGCTTGCCTTTCATCGGCCTTTTCAGGCGAGGAAACAAAAAAAAAAGCCCGGGGGGCCACATCTGGGCTGTAGGGCGGCTGCGGGAGCGTTGGGATGCCGGCCTTGGTCAGGTAGCTGTTCATAAGAAGTCACTTTTCAAGTTCACTTTTGGGACCATCTTCGCGCACACCTTGCGCATGTTCAAATGCTCCGTCACAATGTCATGAACTACAGATTTTGGTAAATTTAACATCTGGGCCATTAAATAGATACTTAGTCGACGGTCTGAGTTCAAAACTTTAGGCACACGAATCACATTGTCGGTGTTTGTCAAAAAGTTCTTCCAGCACGGTCTTCATCGGCGACCTCTTCCCGGCCCTCCACAAAGGCCTGGTGCCACCGAAACACACCACTTCTTGCTAAAGCAAAATCTGGGTAAGCCTGCTTGATCATATCAAACGTCTCTGTCGCAGATTTACCGAGTTTCACACAGAACTTAATCGCGTACCTCTGCACTAACGAACGCTGTATTTTCGGCTTGCACCACTCACAGAAACAAGTCACGCGAAAATGCCTGTCCTGACTCTCCAGATGCTCAGAGACAACTGACCAGCAGCTCGTTCGTTAGCTAGAAACGAACTCTACCGAATCCAGCCGGTGCCCGCACGCTCCGAAGTACATTCGCGGTGAAAGAAAATCAGTCTCATTAGTTTCCGGACAAACCCTGTACAAAGTCAACTACAAAAAACACCTTGAAGAAAGACTAGCGCAGGCGACGGTAGCAACAAACAGCACATGGAAGTCCTTTTTAAGCAGAAAAGATGTAAAACACAGTTTAAAGTACAGACCCCAATCGTATTTTTTCGTTTTGATGCTGAAAACAGTTTTGATACGAATGTCAACTTGAATATTAATGCCCTCAAGATGCCACGCTAACGCATTCCAAATATAGTGGACTTCATTAGCAACGCTCTGGAGCTTAACTTAGCAAGCCTAAACTATTTTAATGATGCCTAGAATCAGAGGCCGATAAAAAATATATTGCTAGTTCGCTCCTAACTATCAGACTAAATTTAATACCTCACATATCGGAGCACGAAACAAACTGTACAATTTGTAACAGTAGGGAAAAGGAGGATGTGTACCACTCTTTGGGAAGGTGTCCCATACTAAATGTCCCTAATGAAAGGGAACAGTTGAGTAACACCGATATATGTAATAGAGAATCTGAGCGGAACTGCTGGCCACATATGTATCAACTACTGAAGATAGAACCGGGAGGTTCTTGAAACAACTGTATAGTCGACTAGATTCCTCTTTGGTGTTGTGTGTTGCTGTTTAATGTTATGTGGAAACATAACATGACTACATGCTAGTTTGATTACTATAAAGGTCGTAAAAACAGTCTCGATATGGGCATTTCCATTCTGTCGAACCGTGACCGTCGCACTATGGTCCCAAATCCCAAAAAGCTGGCCAAAAGTCGAAAAAAAATATTTGTTTTATGTACTTTTAATGATTGGAATAGTTGTAGTGGTACATCTAGTTTGTATTCTGACTGTTAATAAGGAGGAAGTGTCCCCGTTCGTGAGCGTCGATCGTGCCTCATCGTTTACTCGTTATGCATCGAAAATAACATAACGTTTTGAAGCGTATAGAATCGCGAAAAATTAACCGATTTGGATTCTGAAAAATGGATTCTACTCTAGGAAGTAAGTACAATTTAAATGTATTGCTCAAAATTATTATTAACAATGCATAAAATAGTGAATCGTTAATAAAAGTAGAGGTTTTTTCTTGGTCACATTCTGAAAAGTCGTATTAGAACAAGCCATAAGTCAAAACTCCCATCAGATCCCACTCTCAAATAAATAAGAAATTGTTGTTTAGACAATTCTTTAAAACATATCCAAAAATTAGCTGCAGATAGCTGCATATTTAGTCTCGGAGATGATTTTTGTGCCACATTTGTCGTTACATAATATATATACACTGCTCGACAGCACTCTCCCCCAATTCACCAAACCAACTTTTTCTAAAGTATTTTGGTGCGCTGAGCACGAAAATCGATATGAAAAAAATCTGTCAAATAGTTATCGAGATATTATCGATAAACGTGTTTTTCGACGTTACAGCCAAATCAAATACGTTTTCAAAGAAATTGTACGCCATATTGATTCCGCCATTTTGTTTTCTAAATTTTGACTTCGGATTCGTGATCAGCGACCCCGAAAACCCCCGAGTACATACTTTCAGCCAAATATAATTTGTTTTTGAAGAAATTGTCCGCCATATTGGTTCCGCCATTTTGTTTTCCTAATTTTGACATCAGATTCGAGATCAGCGACCCCGTTTTTTACTGTATAATATAGCTCTTAGCAAGCACTTTAATTAGGGTTAAAATGTATAAAAATTGAAACTCGGTTTCCAAAATAATGACAAAATTGGAAGCTATTCGAACGTGACAAAAACAGAAGTGGTTTTCGCGGGCAGCTATATAAAGACAAATTTTTAGCGAAACCTAACACAATAATTAAGCCCAAATAATCTTAATATCTTATGAATGAATAGTTCTTTGAAATGTATATTATTTGATTTAAAAATCTTGAGTACATTTTTTGTAAAAAAATATTTATCTCTGTCGATACGTGACATGTCGAACGTGACATTTTTTCCATCATCATATTTATGTGGTTTCTGCTTTAATGCGTAGCAAAAACTTACAGTTAATTGCATTGGCATAGTCTCTCATGGTTTCTTATCCATTCTTGTATAGCCCTTTGTACCATCAGAAAGATTTTAGATAGCGAAAGTACATGTAATCTATAGTCACTTTTTTTCAAAAAATTAAGCAAATTTAATGTCAAAATTAGAAAAAATGGCGCTAGCACGGCCGTGAAACCGAATATATCCAATTGGGTTATTAGTTTATGTAAGATAAGCTTACATTAGTTTAATTGCATTGTTTACCTATGAAAATTCTTTTTTGGGCCAGGTGGACCTTTTTTTTGGAAATGCCCATATGTATTTTATTTCATTCAGAAACTTATTGTGAAAACTTATTCATGAATTTATAAAACGGGATTTTATTTTATTTATTTTTTTTTTGTATAAAATGTAGGTCCAACTTTTTTTGAATGAGATTTTGATTTTAGTCAAAGTTTTTGCTTACGCCCTTAAGCCTTCATAATTAAATATATATATTTTGCTATATCGATTTTATTTTCGCCATCCCCGATACCCTCCCACTTAATAAAAAATAATTTCTACTACTAATGGTTTATTCCCGTCAAAATGTTGCAATATTTTAGAATTCCCCCCGGACAAAATCAAAACAATAAATGCCACCAATTCCTATCTCGATGATTTGTGAAGCCAATCAAAAGCTAAAAAAAAGTACAACTCTGACAATTCCCATTAGGCTTTGATCGTTGAAAATTGTCGATTAATTGTGGTCACCATTAATGGCCCTCAAATGTATGCTATGCTAATTTTTGTCACATTCAACACAGTTTATTTTCATTGTTGTCCGATTATGTTTGTATATTTATATGGTATCATTTATTCATTTGCTTGTGCTTTGGCTTTTAATTTAATTGGCTTTTTTTTTTTTGCTAAATTATGCAAAGCGAGGGCCATCAAAAACGGAGAATTTGCGACACATTTTGCGCTTCATTATGGTCGCACGTTTTATGATGCCATTACTCATACGCCACGTTGCAGCATCTGTGGAAGTAGTTTTCCGCCCACTTGAGGCCAAAAATAAATTTTGCTCCTCAGTCAAGGGGCTCGTGCACTTGCTCAAAGTTAATTGTATTTTCAATTTAATTAAACCACAATAAAGGTGGCAAATCAAATTTAAAGCAAGGTCCTTTGACTTCGAATACGAAGTGGAAGCCCAGCCCAGTCATTCAACATACACATTTTAATTAAAAATCAACACAAACTGGCAAGAGAGTGAGAGAGTGAGCTCAAGTATCATTTTGTTAATTGCTGAAAAAATGGCAGCTGCTTTTCAACTGCAGCTATTTAAGGCCAAGACGCATTTCCGGCAACAGGCTGTAGGGACATTATACACACACACACACACGCGCGAGCGCAAAATTCATCTTTATGTCAAATCCAACCAAGTGGAAGTTTTGCCATCTCCCACGTGTGTCGCTGCTGTGTTTGCCATTGACTTGTTAATGACACTAAACACAAACGTAAGCACCTTTTTATTGAATAATAAAAGCGTCAGCCTGTCGTCACATTTCGCTCTCTTTTCTCTCTCTTGTTCTTTGTCCCTGGGCTTTATTTGTCTTGTTTGCGGTTTCTCATATGCAGCTTAGACAGACGCGTCTGCATGTATGTAAGTATGTGTGCTTATCACCACATTTGTCACATCAACAACAATGTCAGCAATGTTGAAGAAGAAGAGCACTCCAAATGATAACAGTAAGCGACATGGCATTGTTTGACAACTGCACACACACACATGGATAGACATAGAGACACAAAGAGAGGACTATCCCCCTTCACTCCTTTCCGCGATTGTCATTTGCACTTGCACACACACACCATTGACATGTCAACTTTTACGGTTCAAAAAACTCACTATAATGTCATAAAGTGCAGCCAAAAGTGGCTGGAATAAAGAAGAAAAACATCTTGAAGACAAGTGTGGCTGCAAATTTCAAAGGTAAAAATACCAAAAAATGTTGAAATTTGCGTCAAAAATATAAAAAATTAGAAAATAGTTTGCACAATGTTATGGTCAACAAATAATTTTGGACCACCGAACTCGTTTAACCAGCCGAACCGAACCTGTACTAGTTTTCGGAGTGGCTAGTCTTGAAAGTTAGAATTTTAAGTAAAGAATTTTATGAACATATTTCTTGAATTGAAAGAAATAAGCAAATTTGCCTGTGATAGGATTGCGAGTCCCTTGAAACAGTACTATACAGACAAGCCTGTTCTTTTGTTTAAGAGTTTATTTTTTTTTTGCTTGAGCCCCGTACGGAGAACGACGAAAAATTCGTTTCGATACAGTATTTCACATAAATAGAAACACTTTCTAACAGCACATGAGCATCAAAGCATAGCCAAGGTGTTTCTAATTATATGAAATACTGGACCTACAAATGTAAACAAACCTCGCTCAATAACGCATGAAATAAAGTTTCGAAAATTTGACCGCAAAGTAGGTGAAAATGCCAAATAAAAAAGTTTTGTCTTTGTATTTTGCATATGCAAAGTCAGCCGCTTTTACCATTTTCTGTAGCAGCAGGTGGGTTGTGCGTTTGTGGGTGTGTGGAGTATGATGGTGTAAGGTGGAAAGGGGTAGTGAAGAGGGTGTCAAGACTGTGATTTAGCAGTGACTTAACAGTGACTCAACAGTGACTCAATTATTGTTCAATACCCAAAAAATTGTATCAAATATGCGGCTTTTTTAGTTATGAAAGTTTGTTTGTTGTTTTTGGTGTGGGTGTGTGGAAACCGGAAAGTTGGTTGGATTGGAAGGGATGTTATAATAAGTAAGCCAACAGCTAATTGACTAGGCAAGTCATTGTAGCGGACACTAAATTCTAGAAGTTACTTAGTTGGTTCCCACTGAATAAGAAACTAGAATTACACTGCGGCAAACTGAGGATCAGAGCTGCAAGCCGGTTCCGATTTGAGTCGGAAACTCCGGGATTTTTGGGAAGTCCGAACCGAACCCGAACCGGAGCAAACTAGTTTTTTCCGCCCGAACCTGAACCTTAACCGGGGCAAAAAAATGTCAAAAATGGGTTCGGTTCGAAAATTATAAAAAAATTTTCTTGACGCTATAATTGTAAAACTTTGCCATTTTCCAATATATCTAAATGGACATTCAGAAAAAAATTTGGCACTAATTAAGGGAAATCGGCATATTTTTAAATTTGTCCTGGTGTTTAAAAAAATTTTCTAACAAAAAGAAAAAGATTTCTAGAACTTCGAAAAATATGACATAAAAAAGTTTAAGAAAAAACTGTTCTAAAAATAAGAATATGAGAGATTTGTCCGATAACACAGCATTTCAAAAAAGGCCAACTTTTGCAAACAGGAAATTTAGCAAACTGTTCATAATTATTTTTGGTCGCTGAATTGAATTCAATTCGTTCCGTTTTCACCCAGCACGTCAGGGTTACGATATATTTGCATAAACGTGTGTTAAGCGAGGTTTGTTTACATTTGTGGGTCGTGTGACCACATTAAGTAACCTTTTCTAACGAAATTTGTTTTCATGTCAGGTTCTTTGAATGACTATAATGAATGAATTAATTACAGAAAACCCAAACACGAATTTTTGATTTTGCTCATAAGATACAAATTGTTGGGTTTTAATATGGAAAATGTGGTTATTTATTGATAAAAGCGATTTTTTCCAAGGTTTTTTGATTTGAATTTAGTGACCAAATATACATTTAGAAAGTTTTCTATCTTCTCTGTTGCAAAAGTTTGTAAACCTGTGTAATTAGGTCGAACTGTTCAATTTCTTAAAACTAGTACAAAATTTACCTTTGATTTTAAAGTAAAATAACCCTTAAAATAACTATTATTAAGCTCAATTAATATATTCCAAATATCAAGACTCTGAACTTCCAAATATGTATGTATGAAATATTTAAGGTTCTTCAAATTAACACACATTTTTTTGAGTCAGCGAAAACAAAATTATTCCTGAACCCCGGTTCGAACCTAAACCTTAGGTTCAAGCGAATTCCGTGAAAGCCGTACAAATTCGGTTGTTGTGCTAGAAAACATCGATGCTGTGCGTGAACTGATAATGCAAGATCTGTTAACATACCGTGGAGCTTAAGTAATTTTACCATTTGTAAGCTTTAGCACGAAGACCTTGGCGTTTAAAAGGCTTGTTCGTATAATTTTACAATCGCTCAAGCAAACGGCTTTTGTGAATTGGTGCAAAGATATGCTGAAATATACGATCGCGGTGCTTCAAAAGACTTTTCTAAGATCGTCACAGGCGACGAATCATGGACACGAAGCACTGTGAAGCAAATGGTCGCCCGTTTCTTCGGCCGAATGTGTCAAGTGGCCACTGTAAATTCTGAGTGGTACAGGACCATTTGTTTGACCAATCATTCTCACACATCACGTCACCGAAGCAACTTTTTGACCGGTCAAAACGTCGGATAAATGGTTAATCCGCAGTACAGCCCTGATTTGGCACCCAATGATTTCTTTTTACTCCCAAACATCAAAAATAAACTGCGTGGTGAACGTTTTTCTACGCCGTACAAAGCTGTTGATGCGTTTTAAACCCATGTTATGGAGGTGCCTCAATCGGAGTGGAAAAATTGCTTCGAAATATTGGTTTGAGTGCATCAATTTTCATGGAAAGCCATTTGTATTTAAAGATGTTTGCTTTTATTTGCTATTCCCAAAATATAAATAGCACCTTACCTATTCCGATTACTTATTAGCCTATTTAGATTCAAATCCTTTTATAATCTAGCTTTCAACAGAGCTTATTTAAAGCCCATTTGAGAGAGTTAATCTTTGTATCCACAAGTCCATCACAAATTACTCTAATTGAAAGTCCAATCTTAAGCTGCTGAAGCTCACCCAGGCTCACAGGCAATTAGTTTTGGCCACTTGTCGCACAAATTTGCTTTATATATTTATGCATTTAAATTGAATTTATGCAATCTCTGGCCCAACTCCCGGGACAGTTGCTCCGCCGGGTGGCAAAAATTTGCACATATTTGTATTTGCTTGTAACAAATGCGCCAGCATTTCGGTCGACTGCAGCTGCTCCTCTCACACTCGCATTCTGACACTCGATTTATGCAAATTTAATAGAGCGATTTTTATGTGGGGGAAATGTTGCTGGTTCAACATATTTTCATATATTTTTGTTTTTGTGTTTTGGCAGAGTGCAAAGACCGCAAAGCCCAGTTGAAGGGAAAAAAACTGTAAATTCACTTAACACCCACACAGGGAAGAGTTGGGTCGGGGATGATACCTGCGCTGGCCCGCATTCAGTTGTATCATTAAGCGTTTTTTTGTTGTTTCTCTGACAGCATTCCGACGGCAGCCGCAATTGCTGCTCACGCTTTTAAACATTTAGCCAAAGAGCCAGAGAGCAGCAGCTGTCAAAAATGACAAACACATAGCACACAGGGGGGAGGAAATGGGAAATGAATAAAGAATCAAGGAAATGAAATAAACATAGCATAGAATACTGCGCAAAGGCAGCCAGAAAATTTAATAACTGAGAAAAGGATATTGCTTGGGTTGGTAGTTAGTATGTTGAGTTGTTTTTGCACTACAGTCGTGGACATAAAACTAGAGCGTTTCTTTAGTCAACTCCAAAAACACACAGACTTCTTTGATCATCTTAATGCTGTGACCCTGGCTGTAAAGGTTACGTGAACTTTTGCCTCATTTGCAGTAACAAATTGCATTCACATTAATCAAAAACATAAAATTTCTCTCTCTCTGTGAGTTTTGTCATTTGCCATTTGCCCATATTTATATATAAAACAGCATAAATCAAGTTTATGCTTACAATTAGCGCAAAATGAAATTGTCTTTTCACGAGCACTGAAAAATTTATGACCGGCATTAAAAAAGAGAAAACTAAATTGCTTAGAAGGAGTAGGAGCATCAGCAGAGGACAAATCCAATCTGGGCTAAAGTCTAAAACAAATCAGTTGCCACTTTTATGTCACTTACAGCTCAAATGGCGAGAGCATAAAACAAAGTACCAAGCCAAATTTTATGGCCTTGGCTTATGAAGTAACTCGTTGACTAGAAAATGAGCTAAAAACGGCAGCAGCTGTCATAACTTAATTAAGGAAAGGTCAGAAAGGAATTTTAATTAAGTGAAAAGCAATTTTAAATAATTAATTGTGAGTTACGAGGCAGCTTAACCGAAAAATCTCATTTGCGCCATATAAAAAAAAAAACTCATGCAAATCATCCTTTTACTCTGCCTCCTCAGTGTCTGTGTGTCAAGAGATTGCAAGTTGTCATGACGAAACGGCTGACACTCCTGCTGGCGTGAATGATAAGTTGGTTATTTTACATTTAAATTGCGTATACCACACGTTGTACCGAAAACAGCCTTAAAGCTGTTTCGCGTTTCGGATGACACTTCTCCGCTAAGTAGTTTGGAATGTTTCGAAAGCTCCTTAACGCAACGCAGCAGAAACAGAAACAGAAATCTATTAGTGTTATAAAATAAGCAGCTGAAGTGGCAAAAGCAAGTGGAATGGCAATGCGGATTGAGTTTTTGAAGAAGAAGCTGTCTAACAAAAGAAATCAGCGACATCGGCCAACGACTCTCAAAAGGGACATTTTTTTAAAAAAGAATTATTTGCTTTTCTGCCTCAGTTTGTGCTGGTCAACAAAGAAGAGAAATGGGAAAGGGGGTGGTGGTACACCAACAATGGTTAGTCTGGACGAGTTCTACCTGCCGACTCCACTGACACACAGTCACCAGCTACCCCGCTGGGTTTGGTTACTTTTGTTGCACGAATTTTCCACTCTGGGGGAGCGCTGTCTGCAGTTGATATATTCCGCAAATTGAATTGTTACCTTTGAAAACTTCTTTTTGTTGATGGCATTTTATTATTTCACTTAAAAAATAACAGTTTTTTCATCCATTTGTGAAGGAATTGTGGTGTGATTTTTTTTTCAAATTTTTAATTTTCTGATTGATTAAAAAATTAAAACTAGAGGGAAGCTAACTTCAGGTAGACCGAAGTTTATATACTCTTGGAGCATGATATATGCCTGCCAGTTTTTTATATGCCAGCTATACGATATATTCATTCGATTTTTATCAAACTCTCTAAAATTGTGTTTAAACAGATAATATTTATAACTGGAAGGTATAAAGCCGCTACCATTGACAGCTATAAGCTATAGTCATCCGATTTGGATCAAACTTGACAGAATTGTGTGTTAGCATATAATATTGATCAGTAACGAGTTTGGGAGCGACAGCATTAAAAACAAAAAAGTTTTTCATACTAAGACTTTTTTCGGACCTATCTTTTGTATGGCAGCTATACTATATAGTTGTCCGATTTTCATAAAACTTGCTGAAATTGTATGAAAGCATAGAAAACTAATAAATACGAGCTTTGGGGACGATTGCGTTAAAGACAAAAAAGTTTTTCTCACTAAAACTAGTTTTTCGACCGATCGTTCCTATGGCAGCTATATGCTATAGTCATCCGATCCAGCCGGTTTCGACAAATGTGCAGCGTATTTGAACCAAAAGACTTCGTGCAAAGTTTGATTACGATAGCTTTAAAACTGACGGAGGAGATAGCACAGAAACAGACGGACGGACGCTACTTTATGTAGTCGGAGATGCTTCCTTCTATGCGTTACAAACATCCGGACAATTTTAATATACCCTCTCCAAGGGTATAAAAAGGACTTACAATTTTGTGGCCTTTAAACAGGTGTGGGCAATGGGAGCAAAAGATGTTGTCCATGGCTACTGAGAAATCGTTTGTATACACGTGAAGAGAACGAGCTTTCATAAGAAATAAATGTTCATTCGTATGAGCATCACTGACAAATGTTGAAGCATGTTCAGTAGAGCGGTCCCCATGTATATGAACTTTTTAGGTCTGCTCTCACCCCCTATCTACTTTTCAGTATAATGCGTAAAAATAATTTTGTGTTGGGCGGAAGTTTTTTAAATACCTCATCGCATGTTGCCTATTCTCTATATTTTTGTCATTTATAAATAGTCGGCGTTTTTTTAAACTTTAAATTTAATTTTTATTTCCGATTCCTTTTGATTTTAAACAAGACAGCAATTGAAATGATCTAATAACTTCGTTTGTAAAAATTTGTTTTTGGTATGATTAATATTTTTTAAAACTTTAAGCCCGTTCCCCCCATTTAAAATTAAAATAAAATTTTTGGATTTTTCCAATTATTAATTATATAACAAATATTACTTGGGCCGGTTTGGGGACCGCTCTAATGTTCAGCTATTTCCGCTATAAGTCTAGATTTGATATCAATAGGTTATCGAATAAGCAAGTAAACAAGTAACGAACGAAGTTATATTAATAACTTGGATTGTGTTCAGTCATAGAATGTTGAAAAAAGAAAGGGAGCATCAACCCTTCAAACACATTGTCGGGTTTCTTATCACTCTCGTCAAAAAGTGATTTTGGCGATAGTTTAAGGAGATTTACACAAACAAAACAGTCGTCTAATCTAAAACGACAGTCACATTGTGTTTCAGACCGAGTTCGAGTACCCCCAGAGCACTTTGGCCGAAATGACGATTTTTGTGGCATAAAGTCAAAAATCTCGTGGTATTAATTTCAAAAAGTGGCTTTAATTATTAAAAGTGAATACTTCAGTTAGATTAAAAATATTTTTTTCGGCCGGGTGGCAACTCTTCTCTTGTGGCAGCTCTCTGAAGTCAGCTGATTTATCAAAGCACGTCCTTAAGAAAATTGACGTAACCAGTTCACTGTATTTGCAAAGTAAATAAATGAGCAAAGCTTGAATAAAATAATCAAGTTTAATATGGAAAACGAAGCTCACAGAATGTAAAATTGATATCTGCTGTGTTAAGAAACGAAATTTGTGTGTTTGCTGTTGTTGTCTGTTGTTTTGTTTATTGTGTTTTTTGCAGAAAAATAACAAATGTAATTGTGTTCCTTGGAGTAATACTTTTGCGGCGCATGTAGGCGCAAGCAACTAAAAATGGCAAGTTATTTGGTAAGGCCCCTGGTATATAGTGTTATTAATCTTTTTTGCGCATTTTTGCGCTTTATCAAATAATATGCATTTTTAGTGTCATATGAGTTTTCGCACGAAACTCTGATCGATATTTGGAACTGCAACAATCATTTCGATTGTAGATGGCATAACTAAATACATTAAAGCAGAGATCAACAAAAAAGACTTAAGCATACAAAATATAGATCAAGTTAAAGCCAAATTAAAAGGATTTGTCTCTCATATAAATCGATATTTGGCAAAATGCCAAAGATATCTGTCAAGATATAAAACCATGCACTCAGAATGGCTTTTTAAAAATTTGGAAGCGGAAATTGATCATGAAAATACCGCAAGATCATCACCCGCCAATATGGGACGACCACAATTGAGCTATACTGAGGGAGGGCTACGATTGAAAAGAAAATTGGCTTCCGAACTTGCCTTACAGACTAATTTGTGGTTGGGAAGGGGCAAGTGGCAGGGGGCGTGGTTAATACACATAAGTATCAATGTTCCAATTTGTCAAATGTGCCAAATTGCACATCTAAAAGGTCGATTTTTATAAAAAATTGACGTTTTCTCCATACCATTTCAGGTAGTTGTAAGGGCGGGAAGTAAGGGCGTGGCCCAATTGATGACATTTTTTTCCGAAATTCTAGTTTAAAATAAGACACACTTACAAAAAATTTCAAGGGCCTTGGTTAATCGCCCATAGTGCACAGAGTAAGTAAAAGTTTTTCTTGTAATAAATATAAGTTTGTTTACTTCGTTGTTTTTCGGAATAACAAAATCATTGAGGCAACAATCAGCCAGCTAGCAAAACCCTGAGAAGAGACTTTTTCGTATCTCCCAGGACAAACGCATTCCGTCCTCTAAGAAGTGTGGCACATTTCTTCCCGAAGGGAGATACGAATGGGATTGCTATGCGATTTCGCTAGAGTAACGCGATACCTACTGGGGAAGAATCTTTCTTATCTGCTGCGATGAAAAAACGTTTGCAGGGGCATAGACTTGCCAAAATCGTGCAGTTTGTGCTAGTGAAAGAGAACAATTTGCCTCAGTGACATTTAGGGCTAGGGCAAACGGTCTTGTAATTGAAGGCCAGGTAGTCCAGATCAAATTCTCAAAACTTTGCCGTTCGGATTCAAAGCTGTTAAAAGGTGGTGGTCCTCTTTTTACCTCTTGTGCGAACGAATTTAAAGCACACACGCCACGAGATTGAGAGATAGTTTGCTTCTACTCTTGAGGAGCCGTTTTCTTCCCTTCCTTACACCTACAACTTTTACAGAAGTTATGGTGGTTGACCCATAAGAGTGCTCCATGTCTGTCAATGAGACAGCGACACGACAGGGTCGTTAAGATACAAATCGAACCTCGTTTGTAATTGACGGTATACGCTCTTGGATTCTTAGTATAGTAAAGTATCGTAAATTACACCCATTCCAGGGATTGGTTTCTCGTAGTGGCATTTTGACCATTCTATTCGTCAGTGAAACAAGGAAACATTCACATTTTTTATAACTTGTTAAAACATTTCCATAACCAATAATAAAATATTTACCCCTTTTTATTAGTACATAATAATACTACGATAACTGAAAGCGATAAGCTTAAACAGCTGTTTCTGGAAAAGCGGCCTACTTTAGAGCCTCAAAACCGTTTGACATCTGTTGTAAAGTTGCTTTTCCTCAATTAACACTTACCTATAAAGCTCTTGCGTTTATTTATCGTGGCCGTTATCTGCGCCGATACACCAAAATCCGCCAACTTTACATCACCATATTCGGTGAGCAAAATATTTGCACCCTTGATGTCACGATGCATTTTGCCCATTGAATGCAAATACTCCAGTCCCTTCAATGTTTCGCGGCACATGTAGGCAATTTGCACTTCAGTCAGTGGCCCTGTAACCTGATAGATGTCCTGCAGGCTGCCGCCACCGCAGAACTCCATGCAGATCCAAAGCTTATCCCGCCGTAGATACGAACCATAATAGGCTATAATATTGGGGTGCCGGCAATCACGCATCATTATAATCTCCTGCTGAATGATCTGTATATCATCGGAGGGTTCCAGTTTGATGACTTTGATGGCGGCCAGCTCATTGCTTTGAATGCGTTTCGCCTGTAAGAGATGAAGAATGCAGTTGGAATATCAATGAAATTGAATGAATTGGGTTGGTTGGTGGTGGGATTGGGGGTGGGAGAAGGCAGTTCATTGGCTGTGGCTTTTTCGCCGTTGTTCACCTTCATTCATGCATATATTTTTTTCGTTTTCAATAAATTTTTTTTCTGCGTATGCTTGCACATAAAAGTGACGCCTGCCGCCTCCGTCTCCTCCTTCCATCTGCTATTTGCATAGAACAATAAACGAGGCGGTGGCGGAGATTGCATCATCATCATCATGATGAGGAAACCTGTGAATGCCAGGCCCAGAATATTAAAACGTTGCAGAACGCTGCAAAAGTCCTTCGAAAGCGAAAAATGTTAACTAAATTGGTTTTGGCAGTAGTGCGTACTTTATGCATGTGAATGGCTCCTTTCGGGATAAATAATGGGATTTTTTGATGAGGCGCAATTCTACTTGAGCCACAACAGTGGCGAATGTGTATAAAGCATTTAAATTGATTTAATAAAAGGAAAGTAGTTTAAGTTTGGATAAAAAAGCAAGCAATCATTAATAATATCTCTGACAGAAATCAAGCATAAGTGGAAAAGGTCGTTATTTTTTGCAGATTCTATTCAGTCTGCCCAGCTGCTGCTACTAACCGATATATTTATATACGACAGTACGAAACTCGAAGATAAAAGTCTGTTATTCGCTACGGAATTGGCCACAGAACGTAATGGCAATACGTAGTCTTTTTCGCGTGGAGTGGAGACCGAACATGAAACAGTCCAATGCTAAAATTATGCAACAATTTATTTTATACTGGTATTAGAGTATGATAGATAAGTTATGCACTATATGAGTGAGAGGTATTAAAGTTATAGATGTAAGGCAACATATATTTAAGTAAGAAAATCAGACTTCTTTACTGGAGCTTTTTAGCTGGTTATCACTCATGCGCAGTGTTGCCTTTTTAAGTTTTTTCAAATCACTTATTAACAGTTGGTGTTCATTTTAGAAAAGGTTTAGCTCTCATAACTTTGATGTAAACAAGGAGCAATATAAAGAAGGCTGAACAATTTTTACAACATTTATTTCAATCAGGGGTGGGCATTTCTTTGCTTCCATTGATGCAAGAGTTATTCTTTTGGCAACTGGCAATTGATTCGGTTCGAACTATTACAAAACCAAAACGCTGGCAGTACCGGCGCCAGCTTGGCGCACAAGCATCGACTCAAGCTTTGCTGATAAAACTCCCACACAAAAAAATTCGTGTCCCCCGCTAATATAAAGCAGAGTATATTAAGTTTGTGCAAAACTATTGAGGATATAGGATTAACAGTATGAAAATCAATGGATTTTGAGATTAGGAACGATAGTCGAGTTGTAAGGAAAACATTAAATTTTGATGGGTAGCAATGGGACACAACGACGATGGGCATCACTTTACACACTTGTTGGCATTTTTAAGACATTGTGTGGATTCTTACTTAAATTTATCAGATTTATACAAATTCTATTATATGCTATTAATTCACACTTTCTTCAATTCGCAAAATCAAATTTGTTCCTGTTTATGCATCTTTTGTAAATTCACAAAATTACCACCTTTTTGGCAGATGTGGCAGCACCAACGCAAACTTAAGTTGGCTGCGCCTCTAGATTTTAACATAAAAGCGGGGATCAGCTGTTCAATTGTAAACAAAGGCAAATTCAAATTGATTGCAAAGGAAAACATTAGAATATTTTTGATTAAATGGGGACAACGTACAGCCCAACTTATGCAGAATGTTTTACAGATAAGCGAACGATGTCGTTTGTACAAGCCAGACAAGCAAGGCTAAAACCAGGCTAAAATGTTTAAGCAACGAGTTCGAAGATTCCAAAGAGGCCTAGGAGTCAAATGGAGTAAAAATTTTCCACAGATGAGTCGACACCAACAGCTGCTGATACAGGACGCGTCCCAAATAGCTCATTCAGTTTGTTAAAGTGGGTGCAGTTTTTCCTTCCAGCGCCACTGGTTGCGTTGTTGCGCTTTACCAAATAGAAGTTTTTTTTAGCATACGACGCTTTCTTTTTACTTGCTTGAAAATTATTTTTATGTGCGCAATTGGCTAAAATATATGAACAGCTGTTTGCTAAAGCACAATGTTACCAGACTGGTAGCATCTGCCAACTTGAGTTGGCTACGCCACACCATTTCATGAATTGTCGTCGAATTCATAGTCAACTTTCGTGTGTATTCGAATTCATGAAATGGTGTTTATGCACGCACTTTCGGACCCATTTCATGAAATGATTTTGCAAAATGAGCATAGCATAAACGTAGTAATAGTCGACTTTTTAACTAATTTTTTTTTGTATATATAAAGTTGCTAAGCCATCTCCCGACGTCCTTAGAGTTTTTGCTTAAGGCTTAGTACTCAGACAAACTGAATCGTTTCGTTAGCGGAATTAACAACTTATTCCGATGGTGGGCCAACGTCTCATTGTGCGGGTTTTTGTGGTGTGGAGTGGGACTGTTCAACGCCAAAATACCATCCTTCATCAAAACTGTGAATCAACTGCGAAACGGCCACATTGCGCTGATTTGCTTGCATTTGATTTTAATTAATTGTTTTTTGAAAATATATAGGGATTTTTGGTGGATATATGGAATGTAGAAGTCATGGTCGATAGAAAATCTTACAGTGGGTTTAAATTTTGCCAATCGATGATTTTTTTGTCGAGCTTTTGCTGCTAAAATTCCGACGGGTGGGTGTCGGAAAAATTACAAACTATTTTTTCTGCTACCACCCCAACGAAATTGAATCAGCTGTTTGTGTCTGTCAAGTTAGTATGAAGTAGGTATGAACGGAAATTGTAGTTTGTCTGAGTTCGACCGAGGACCTCTGAATTTACGAGCTTTCCGCACCTTGTGCACCCTGTACCAATACCGAAGGTGAATAAATATTCTACCTTCTATCATTAACAATATTATCGTTTGACGAGCGCGCGTTTCTCAAGTTATCAGAAATAAGTGAGTCACTTATCACCTCCACCCTTTCGCAACAACGCCGAAATGTGAGAAGAGAGAGAGAGGAGATAGAGAGGGGACAGAGAGAGAGGAGAGAGAGAGAGAAACTTAGACATGAGCGCAGCAGCAGCACTGCTATTCAGCTCCTAGTCTAGTACAGAGTATATTATAGTCGGTCTTACCGACTTTCTAATGTTTTATGGAGTTGACATCTTCTAAAGCTAAAACGATTTAGTTTGTCTGAGTACTAAGCTTAAGCATTTTACTTAAAACGCCGAAGATAATTTCAAATCTTTCACCCATCTCTAGTCCAAAGCCTGGTCTGCAATTCGTTTTGAGCACTAAACGATAGCTTAAGTTAAAGTCTGCACTGCCTGAGTTCGATTTACCCGTATCTCCAGGGGAGGAGTTATTAATAGCAGACAGTTATGTTTATGAACGTAGCATTACATATTAACATTATGTTAGCAAATAGCACAAACTGGCCACAAATATGAAAAAGTTGTGTTCCTTAAGGAAAGACGTGAAGACGGACAGTGCTATAGCAACTCGTGTGTTAAATCTGATCATTAATTTATATACTTTATAAGTTTATAATAGTAACGGGTACAAGAACTGTCTGGAGAATCCGGTTTTTGTTATGAAGAAGTAAGGCAGAGCACAAATGGTACATCCCAACTGACAAACAGTGGATCCAAAATCCTACACTTTCTTAAGTACAGGATTCATACAATGATAGGATTCTTAACGGGGCACTAGTCTATAGACCGCATGATCAACAGAATGCAGAAATAAGAAAGTAAAAAAAAGACTCTAAGAACACTCCACTTTTCTATTAGCCAGCACCATAAGCCGTAAGGGTGTTATTCTAAACCAGCGATTGTCACCGGATACCCTAAGGGGCCGAAGACACATACACGAGCCAAACGCATGCCGAAGCTGAGAGTAAACAGGCTTTCAGTCGCTGGCTAGCCTTCGATGCGGTCAGATCGAAAACACTCTCACTTTTTGGGCTCGCTCTCGTTGACAATCGCTGTTCTAATTTACCATACCAATAAACCATTGACACAGTCAAAGTTAACCTGCCGCTCAATTTCTACTTTATTTTGACCAATTTCAACTAGTTCCGAACTTTCCTCTTCAATGGGTATCCCCAAATCGAGAGCAGCAAATATCGATTGGGCATTTTGATTGATGGATTGTCGCATATTTTGTTTCATTCTTGAATGGCCCATTAGCCTTTCTCTCTCGCTGTCAGTGATAAATTTTCATCCATCTATGGGTGTCATCACACATGCCATATGGCCTGTCCAAGATTGCGCACCGAGTCATGTCGCAAAGAGGAAGAAAAAAAAAAAGAGCAAAAATCTCGTCAAGATGCCAAACTACGTAGTCTTGGCAATGACCCAGACCCCCAAGATAAAATTAATAAAAATTGCTTGCAAACGGCTTGCTCATCATCATTGGACTCGAGTGGGCAATATAAAGACTTGAAATACTTTCAAGTGGGTGTCGGATAATTCAATTTTCAATTGTTAAAACTGCAGCCGAATCGAATAGTTTTCCGCCAGCCCCCCAAAATGCAATTAACTTGTGCGTGTCCTGACCAATGAACCGCGAGGCAGAACCATGCAATTAGAGGAGAATAAAAATGTGTTTAACTCGCAAAATGCATTATGGTAAAAGGGTTTGGGCAACCGACCAGAAAACATTTTGTTGTTGCATATCCAATGCTGGCTGCCTGGGCATATGTCGGAAATTGTAACGATTATAAGCCGGACATACACCGGAAGCGGGTGCACATTGAGGCTGTCTCGATTGATTTGCCTTGACGCTAAAGTGCAGCATACATTTAAGCGCAGTTAATGCATTGCACATACGGCTTTTTTGCAATTTATGAATTTAATATGTTTTTAATTGCCGGGCGTGCGAAGATATAAATGTGCTGCAATATCCGCAGACATAAATCAATCCGACTCTTGAAATTGAACTCGAAAATAAGCTCGGCTAAAAGTTTTGCGCCATGACTTTTTTGCAGTTGCCAGCATAGTAAACTCTGGCAACTTTGTCAACCGAGCAAGGCAGGAAGAAAAAGGATTTTTGTGGCAGTGACTGAAGCGAAAGACGTTGGACGCTGAAGCTGGCGCAGCTCATTATAAATTTGTTGATGCTGCATATCCCTTGCCGGGATGTGCTAAGCTCGCTTCCTGCCAGACAGCAGCTTTTTGTGCTTACATTTCCATTCTTCCGCCACAGGGAACTTGTCTAAAAATCACGCATAATTTATTTAACCATAAACACAACGAAAAGTCCTTCGAACAGCAGGAGGACTTGCAATGAAAACATCAAAAATGCAAGCGCTGGGCGAAACTAAGCCCGATTGAAGCTGGGCGTAATAAAAATCGCTTTATCTTCATTAAGGCGAGCAGCACAAGATATCATTGCACAACAAGGTAAACGAAGCCCCAGCCCCAACCCCAACCCCAACCCCAGTCTGCCCGGCCACCGCATTGAATAATAAATGCAACAAAAATACAAAAAATAAAAGCTCAGAAAAAAAAACAGAAATTGAGGCAGCAGCAGCCGCACAACCTGCAGAGCAAAGAATATATAAAGTACATGACGCAGGGATAAATGGTAGAATCATGTACACACACACACTCCCACATACCTCAAGGATAAACAGCAGCCACCAACCAAGTGGATACGATACGTTCATTGTTGTCACAAGGGGAAGTGAGTACGGAGTCGGTTGGCAGCTCAAATAAAAAATGAGACGACTGCTCTCGACTCTTAAATGGAATCCAATGGTCACCGAGACTTTATGAGCAAACATTCCAAACATCAAATTGCATTTAAGCGTAATGATGATGATCGCACAAGGAGCGAAAGTCCAGGAAAGTTGGCGCTGATTACAATTGCAAATGACAGCGACTAGCCAACCTTCATCCGCTGGATTGAGCAAAAGGTCGGACACATTTAAGCGTCAATTGGCTGTAATTAAACGCGCGCACGTTGGGGACAGTGTTGCAATTTTACTAACGCTTCGAGGTCGCTAATGAGCGCAACAACACCAATAAGAATGAGGGGTATTTAGCTTTGATCAAGGTAAATACAAGGGTTGTGCTATAATTAGTAGGGGTGTTTTCGCGAGAGAGCGTTAACCTTTTAAAGGCTTAAATTTTGACCACCTGGGGAGGGGGAGTCTATGGACAATATAAGTAATGCAGAAATCTGTTTTTGATGTGTCACAATTTGTTAAGTGACTGACGTCTCAAATTGTCAACCCAAATAACACCCCAAAATCAATACATACTATATATTTTAAACCGCCAAACCATATGATCGACATAATCCCAAAAGAGTCATCTATACTTGTAAATCTGTAGGCCCGACTGACTGACATATTATCAACCCACAGTAAACTGCTTATCTTACAGATCCAAAAATTTGGCAGTAGACCTTCGTTTAGTTAAAATTCAAAAGAAAAAGTTTGTATGAAGTACGGAATAGTCTGTACCGCTCAGAAAATGATGCAGACTAAGCGGTTTTAGCTAAGAGCGTGAGAGAGTGAGTGAGAGGTCAGCCGGACGACTCACACACAAATTAGTTATGTACTATGTGGGTGGAAGTTGGAATTCCACAAAGCTAACAGCCAAAAAAATTTGTAACATACGGTAGCTACAAAGAAAAGTAAATGAACTGTGGCGATTAGATAATATTTCGGACTAAGCTGTTTAGCTAAGAGCGCGAGAGAGAGGTGAATTTTATAGAGGGATCGCACCTCACACAAACTAGGTATATGTGTAAATAAAAGGAGAAGGCTGAGTCAACCTCGCCTTTACAGGTTTATTTTCTACCCCAAATGTTTTAATACATTCCAAAGTTTAATTATTTTTATACACTTGAAAAGTGTATTATAATTTTGCCCAGAAGTTTGCAACGCATAGAAGGAATCATCTCCGACCACATAAAGTATATATATTCTTGATCAGCATGACGAGCCGAGTCGATTAAGCTTTGTGTCTGTCCTGTCCGTCTGTCCGTCTGTCTGTTTCTACGCGAACTAGTCCCCTCAGTTTTGGAGCTATCGAGCTGAAACTTTGCACAGAGTCTTCTTTTACTGCACGCTGCTAATATGTCGGAACCGACGGATCGGATGACTACTTCTTGTAGCTGCCAGTACAAATGTTCGTTCGGAAAATGGATTTTAGTAAGAAAAACTGTTTTGTTCTCAATATTACTGCTCTCAAACACGGTCATGGGTAATATGTAATGTTTTAAGCTGATCTGCGAAGTTTGGTCGAAGTCGCTAACCGTTGAGACAACTATTTCAAGTGTAAAAAACTTCGGTACAGAAAGTTAGCTTTGCCTTTCTCGTTCTATAAACCCACTATTCGACCGATAGTTCCAATCTATAGATTATAGTCATCCGATGTTGACCAAAACTTCCAAAAGCGCATAATATTAATAATTGCTGAAGTAAGACACGTTAACATTAAAAACAAAAAGTTTTTCTCACAAAGACCCACTTTTCGACCGATAGTTCCTAATGGCAGCTATAAGATATAGTCATCCGATTTTGAGAAAAACTTCCAAATCTATGTGAAAGCGTAAAATATTAATAATCGCTGAAGTGAGACACGTAAACATTAACAACAAAAAAAATTTTTCCCATAAAACCCACTTTTCGACCGATAGTTCCTATGGCAGCTATAAGATATAGTCATCCGATTTTGAGAAAACTTCCAAATCTATGTGAAAGCGTAAAATATTAATAATCGCTGAAGTGAGACACGTAAACAAATAAAAACAAAAAATTTGTCTCAAAAAAACCCACTTTTCGACCGATAGTTCCTATGGCAGCTATAAGATATAGTCATCCGATTTTGGGAAAAACTTCCAAATCTATGTGAAAGCGTATAATATTAATAATCGCTGAAGTGAGACACGTAAACAAATAAATTAACAAAAAATTTTTCCCATAAAAACCCACTTTGCGACCGATAGTTCCTATGGCAGCTATAAGATATAGTCATCCGATTTTGGGAAAAACTTCCAAATCTATGTGAAAGCGTATAATATTAATAATCGCTGAAGTGAGACACGTTAACATTAAAAACAAAAAAGTTTTTCTCACAAAAGACCCACTTTTCGACCGATAGTTCCTATGGCAGCTATAAGATATAGTTTTACATTAGCAGTGTGCAGTAAAAAGAAGACTCAGTGCAAAAATTTCAGCT